>JARQOC010003806.1:0-13869 GCA_033576535.1 Allobates femoralis | reverse complement strand
CGTTGTGGGATGTCACACGCAGCGCCCTTCGCTATGAGTTCGCTGTTAACGTACAAGTTGCAGCGAAAATCGTTAGCGATGTCGCAACATGTAATCTGGTCTTTACAGTGAAGAATCCGTTGTCTGTGATTATGATTAAACCTTCTTTTCTCTAGATGTGGAAAAGGCCCCTAATGTATACATTATAATAAGATCACCCTTAAAGGGAACCAACCACCTCAGATGACCTCTAAACGGTTAATACATGTCCCTGGAGGCTACCTACATCATTGCAGCTATCTTTTTTTAAGAAAATTGATAACTGCAAACCGAAATAAACAGTTAGTAAACTTACATGACTCCAGTACGAGAGGGCGTCTCCTTTGGCTCCAGAACGAGAGGGCTGTGTCTTATGCAGGTGAGTGGCTTTCCTCCCCCTCCCCTCTCACTTTGCAGCTTGTCACTGAGGGGCGTTTATTATTTATTGTGGGCGGGCACGCAAGCCAGCTCCCGTCCTTTGCACGTCATCGCAGGGAGAAGGGTCACGTGCACAGCATCTTCACTCCCTGCGATGACGTGCACGGACGGGAGCTGGCTTGCGTGCCCGCCCACAATAACAAAATATAACGCCCCTCAGTGACAAGCTGCAAAGTGAGAGGGAGGGGAGGAAAGCCACTCAGCCTGCATAAGACACAGCCCTCTCGTTCTGGAGCCAAAGGGAGACGCCCTCTCGAAACTGGAGTCATGTAAGTTTACTAACTTTTTTATTTCGGTTTGCATTATCAATTTTCTTAGCAAAAAGATAGCTGCAATGATGTAGGTAGCCTCCAGGGACATGTATTAACCGCTTATAGAGGTCATCTAGGTGGTTGGTTCCCTTTAAGTCTTTGTTTTTTCAAACTAAATAACCCCAAGTGTAATAACCTTGGTATTTGCAGACCCCCATCCTCTAAAAACCCTTTGACTTTTTGACCAAAATTAAAAACTAAAAGGCGGACAAAATCAATTGTACACCTTGGGAGGGGTCATTTTGGGTAATAGTGAACCAAAGCAACACATTTTCATAATTCTTTAATAGGATTTATAGCGAAGGGAAACAAATGAACAATGTGTCCAAGAACGTTTTTTTGATCATGTATGAAATTGTTTTAGCGAACACAAAAAATTGTCGTTCAACTTAACGAAAATTGTGCCATATAAATTGAGATTGTTTTGCTATTTCTGTGATTTCTTGTGAATGTGAAGCGCTGCGGAATATTTGGCGCTATATAAATAAAAATTATTATTTATTATTATTTTATTTCATGGACATAAAGGAGGAGTGATTTTTCCAGTGCTAAATGGGGGTTGATGGGTTGACTATCCAAAGGCAGCAATTCAGTAGCGAATGAAGCATGGAATGAATACATATTCGCATGGAGGGGAGTACTTTGCTGTGTTAATTTTGGTTACAAGTAAATTAAGTATACATGCGCGAATGATCTACTTTATTTACATAATGCATCAGGTGGAGTCACATTTTACTGGCATACTGGTTAGGCACTTGGATTACCTGTCCCTCTTCCTACTATTGAAAAGTAATTTGGTTACATTTTCTTTGTAAAAGTATCAAACAGAAGTGTTTTATCAATACTTTATGAATTCATGCACTCAAAATAACTAGTATACCAATGGGATTTTACTGTTCAAGACACCTGCATTCTGATTATCTGCTTGGTTAAGAAGGTTATCAACACAGTACGGGGGCTAGTACAGCTAGTGCCCAAAAATGGACATGCTTCATTAAAATAAAAAATGCACAAAGCACATAGGAAATTTTTATAAAACAACCTAAATAGGGCATGTGTAAAAATATATAACACGTGGAATAAACTGCTAGAAATAAGAGAAAACTACTGTGGCTAAAATAGAGATGTAAGGAGTAGAGATGACCGTTCAGGTTCACTGCGCTTCGTCGAACAGGCACGTTCGCTGAATAGTTCGGTGAACAGTTCGCCAAACTTCTCAACCCCCATTCACATCAATGAGAGGCAAAATCAAGGACACAAAAAACACATTTTGGGCTGAAAAACTCGGCTTATACGCGAGTATGTACGGTACTTGCAGTTTCATAATGGCAAGGTCTAACATTGGCCCAACATTATGAACCTTGAATTTAGTGCCAGCTGACAATACATAGCTGGCATCAATCCCTTATTACCTAGTCTCCCAACCCTGCAGGGCAGCTGGAAGAGTCAGATACAGCTCAAGAAAATTGTGCTTGTAATAAATGTGCCCTTTTCTGGTGCAGCGGGCGGGCTGCAATTCGCAGCATGGGGGGCCCAGAATGTTTGGGCCTCCCCACTTTGAGGATTCAACCCCCAGTTGCCTAAACTACAGCGAAGCCTCATTTAATTTTTTTTCAATTATTTCAAGAAATAATAATAAAAGGGATCTCCGCTCTTTTGATTTCCAACTAGGTAAAACTAGTCAGTTGAGGGTGGGTGGCAGCCCGTATCTCCCTGCTGTACCTGTGCTGGTGACCAAAAGTACAGCAGAGCCCAATCAGTGCAAAATTTAATGGACATATACTATTTTTTTTCTAACTGTTAGCAGATAATTGTGGAAGAAGTGGCCTTGCATGCTGCTGATTCTCTGCAGTAATAAAGGTTTGTTCCAAAAAAAAATGTTTAAGAATAATAATGCATAATAAAAAAATAACATTAAAAAAATGTTTAAAAAAAAACAAGGCTCTTTTAAATGGATTTTTAAAGAGCATTCTATGGTTCCTATACTTCACAGCTGCTGCCAAATCTGACACTCACCTGTAAACTTCAGGAAGCTTAATAAAAACTTTTTAAAGGTCCAAAGAATTCTACAGCTTTACACAAGGTGGTAGACTCGATGGCTGGGAACACTCCTAACTGTAAGGTTAGGTGTTGTACCCGGACAGCGGATCTTCCGGTGAGAGTTTTGGCCCCATAGATTCAGGGAAAGTTTTAGGGCCATTTTAAATATTAAACTTATTCCCAAACACAGCCACTTTCAGCAATTGTTTTTGTAAATTGCTCTGGTTTCCGATTGTGAACCAAAATGTCAATGTTCGTGACGAATTTGAAATTGGCAAACATGGTCGGAGAAAGTTCACTAATCTCTAGTAAGGGACACATTAATTGAAAAAAAAAAGTGTTTGGGGAATTAAAGCAAAGGGTAGAGGTGATGCATGATGTATCTATAGAGAAAAAAATAAATAATGTAGAATACAAATTTAGTAATCAAAGATTGGGAAAGAGAGACTTATTGCCAAAGAAAGTGAAAACAATCCAAAAATATTATTCAACTACAAAAACAGTCAGAAACTCAAGAGTGATAGCATTGGCCCCCTAAAAAATCATCAGTGAGAAATGATGGAAGGAAATGAGGGAAAAGCCAATCTACTATGCACACTCAGATTGGGTCACAGTTAATAGTGAGGTACATGAGTGTCAGTATTGGGCCCTCTTCTCTTTAACATATTTTTAATGAACTTGTAGTAGGTATACAGACTAAAATGTCAATACGTGCAAATGATACTAAACTCTCATTAGTGATGGTTGTTTCAGGGGCTGCGCTCTGCTCTCTCTGCTTTCCTTATCTTTCCTTTTCTTTCCGTAATGACAGTGTCTTCGCTATTGATGTTTCATCAATTCTCATATAGAGCATGTGTAAGGAACTGTAACTGACACATTCTCAAAAGGGACCAAACCCAGCCTCTAAAATGCTTCAATTCAAGTAGTGATAGCAGCCCCAGCCCTGTGACTACATCACAATCGATACCAGATGCACTGAGTATTTTCAAATGAAATATCATAAGAAGCAAAGTTAAAAAAAAACAGGAAATGGAGAATTTTTAATTGATGTGTATTACAAAAGTGATTAGATTATTAAATAAAAAAACAAAGACATGTAATGAAAAAAAAATTAACTTGGTTTTGAACGTCTCCTTTAATATAACAGACAGATTTATGGAAGCTGGATTCTACGAGAGAAAATGGCAATTGATGTTTAAGAAAGATGAATGTAATGTCATGTAATTAGGCACAGGGAAATAAAATGTATAATTAGATATAATTGGTAAAACACTGGGTAAAATTGGCACTGAAAAGGCTTGGCTTATGGATAAATGGCAAACTAAACTTTAGTGGTCAGCAACAGGTAACTGCTGCCAGGGCAAAACAATTCACAAAGGATATATTAAAAAGTATAGATGCTCATGACAAGATCATAGTATTGTCTCTATACAGTTCACAGTGTGACCTGAATACACCAGATTACTTTGTACAAGTTGGTCTCTGGTGTATAAGAAGAAACATAACAGAACTAGAGCGGGTGCAGAGAAGAGCAACCAAGGTTACTAAGGGAATGGATAAACTGAATACCAGACAGGTTATTAAATTGGGGTTATTCAGTTTAGAATAATGAAGGTTTAGGGGTGATCTTATTAATAATGTATAAAAATATGAGGGGACAGTACAGAGAACTTTCTAATGATCTCTTTACTCTTAGCCCTGAGACTGGGACAAGGGGGCATCCTCTACGTCTGGAGGAAAGAAGGTTTAATCATAATCACAGACATGGATTCTTTACTGTAAGAGCAGCGAGACTATGGAACTCTCTGCCACATGATGATTAAATGGTTGATTCACTACTAAAGTTAAAGGAAGACCTGGATGTCTTTCTTGAAAAATATTCCTACAGGTTATGGGCACTAGGCCTGTGCAGGGTCATTGAGTAAGAGACTTAGTCTGATTGGTGTATGTAGAGCATCTACCCCATGCGCTTTTTGTTGTCTTCTAGATCAGAGGTCCCCAACTCCAGGCCTCAAGGCCCACCAACAGTGCATGTTTTCAGGATTTCCTTGGCATTTGACAATTGGAATCACCACCTGTACAGGAGATTGAATTACCAACTGTCAAATTTCTAAGGAAATAATGAAAACCTGGACCGTTGGTGGGCCTTGAGGACTGGAGTTTGGGGACCTCTGTTCTAGATCAATGCCTTAGGCTATAACTTAATTACATCGATTTATGGCCACTTCAATCTTACAAAACTGTGTACATGCTATATATATATTATATATTATATATATATATTATATATTATATATGTGTGTGTGTTGTGTGAATAGTGTAATGTACTCAATGACTCTTTGTTCCAGAATCTCAGCAGTCATTAGATGAACATTTCTATGTGATTTATGTGCGCCCAGCTTAGGGGACCGGGATACCCGGCGCAGGGTCCCTTTCCTTGGGGGAGTCACTGGTGGCTGGACCCAGGCCGTGGCCCAGGCTGGCACACTTCTAAAAGGGGGTATTTACAGGGGATTTAGAAGTTTATATAATTTATAAAGTTTGTAGATGTTATTGTACGTGACGCCACCCGGAATAATGTGGCTATATATGGCCACCGCTGCCTTGCACTGGCCAGGGGATGATGGTGAGAGGCAGCTGAGATGGTATAGCCCTTTTCCGGGTAGGGCTGTAGGGTCCCCTGGACAGGTGATGTTAAAGTTAATGATGGATGAAGATGGAAGTATGGTGAGGAAGTGTTAAGGACACAGACACTTACTTGATTCACAGCAAATTCTCTCAGCGGTTGATGGTCCCAATCCTGGATAGATGGTAGCTGTTAAATCAGAGGCTGAGGCACAGATGAGGTTTTAATGGTTTACTTTCAACCAAAACTATAATACAACAAGTCCCGTCCTCCGGAGTCTGCAATAGGGGTTTCAGTTGCTCAGGCCCCACCGGGTCCTTTACCTCCTGCTTGCGCTGTCTATGTGGCCCTGCTGCCATGTGTGAACTCGCTGCCGGCCCAAATCTGCCCCTCTCTGGGTCCCACTCAACAGGCAACTTGAGTCCTTTGTCTCTCTCTGCTTACCCCCTCCGGGAGTACTGCTGAACTCTTAGTATGTTGCTGTGTCTGGCCTGTGAAGCTTGTTGTTACCTCACGTTTTTCCGGTTGCTGTATTGTATATAACTAATGCAGCCACGGATCCCGGTATCCGTATCTGCGCTTTTTATCTAGGGTAGATAATGATGCTACCCGATTCTGAAAGTGTTCCTCTTATCAGTTTTCTCCTCCTCAGACCGATGGCTTGGGCCCTGGAAATTGTCAGTCAGTCCTCAGGAACTCAATGCAGCTCCTGTCACTCTGAGCTCCTGGCTCCCAACTGTCTGAAAATTTACTCAAACCAGTTGTTTTATCTCTAGGGAAGTCTCTGGTGTCTCTGGAGCTCCCCCTACTGGCCAAAGGTGGTAGTGCAGTGGCTTGGCTTTCTAAGTGAGTGCAACTATTATGATCTTATACTGTGGCTAATACCCGCAGAGGCGCCACATTCCCCCTTAGTTAAGAACGTACTCCGGGACGTGTGGGACAATAAACATAAGATATAACAGATAATATCTACAGAGTCTTAAAAAAAAATAAAAAGTTACAAAAACCACTCAAGTTTAAAAAATAGAGTCTTGTAAAAAGTCACTTCAAATAGCGTCCATTAATACAGCTCTGTCCTTGAGGGCTTATTTATTTGTTAGGAAAGGCCACTGCAATTAGCGTCCTTTTTCCAACAAAGTTTATGAATAATTTAAGAATGTTCAAAAAACAGTCTTTCCGGAGCTTTAATTTACCGCCTCGGGCTGATATAAATGAAGAAAAGAGTTCAAGAATATGCAAGTAGTTCATACAGAATAGTCTCTGCAGGACTAAGCTTTTTTTTTTAACGTTACATCTAATAACTACTAATTAACAACTAAATATCTATTTACATTTGGTAGTCTGCATATTTTGCTGGTAATTGACCCTGAGTACTACGCTGTGATCTGCGTAACGCTTGTGTACTGGGTGTACTCAATGTGATGGTGTGAGTGGACGTATACCTAGTAAGTAACTTTGGTTTGCTAGGGATAATTCCACATTTGTGGGATTGGCAATTCCACCGTGTCCAGGACTATTATTACTAGGAATTTGTTCTTCCTGTCTTGGGACTTCTTGTATTACAGGCTCTGGTGTTTGATAGAAGGCCATCATGGGAACTACTACTGCACCATTGTAGGTTGGCCAGGTTTTAGGAAAGTCTCCTAAATAGGTGTGATATCCATCTTCTTCTTTTCTTTAACAGGTTGAACCGGTACTGGTTGAATAACTTCTGGGTCATGTTGAATGACTTCTTTTCTTTCAATGTCTCTGGACATAGTTTTAGATTGTCTCTTGACACTAGTACTGATGTTAATCACCATCTTTGCTTATAAGACACATTTTAGGATTGTTCACTCTCATTGGTAAAACTGTATATGGGGCGGATTCCCACTGATTGTCCAGTTTATTAGTGCGACGGTTTCTCTTTGAGCACTTGATCACCAGGTTTTAATGGGGTTGCTAGAGTTTTCTGGTTGAAGTATTGCTCTTGTCTTTCTCTAGTTTTCTGGGATTTTTAAAATTTTCTTGCATTTGGGTTTTGTTGTTGGGTGGGGTCCCCATTGGGAACCTGCACTTCTGGTCAGGTTTTACGACCATTTCTAGTTTTTGGTGCTTCCCAGGTCTTGCAGCAAAAGGTAAGGGGGTACAGTTTGTGGGTACCGGGACTTGTTATAGAGGTCTACCAGTAGGCAATTTTCGGGCCATAGGTTTTCTCTGTTTTGGTAAAGTTTTAAGAGATCGATTAAATAGGTTCTTTTTTCGCAAAGCCTTTTTTGCGGATGATAGGTGTTGTACATTTCTTGCCCATCATATTGCAAAATTTTAAGTTCTGATTAAAATGCGTCCTTGCTGCGATTTTTTCCCCGGATATCCGGGGGCGAAAATTTTGTCGGGAACCCCTTAGCTGCTGTTTTTGCAGTGAGATTTTAGGGCCTCTACCGGAAAAGCGTGATTTGGCCCCGATGGTTAAAGATAGACTAGCGGCCCGGGTTGGTGTAAATTTTACGTGGTTTTTTGTAGAGCTCAAGTGGTTGTTGGAACTATGGCTGGAGTGGTGTTTTGGTTTTTTAGTTTTTCTTTGGGGTTTCACAAACCCGTTTCTGCACCATTCTTAAATTTGTTTCTTTTTCCAAACCCCCAGTAGAATTTTCTTTAAAAGTATTCTAGTTTTTCCAAAAAAGGACCAGACCTTTGATAAGCTTCTAGGACCATTTTTCCCTTTTTTTAGGCAAATAATTCCAACAGTCATGGTTTTTGGGGATTGGTTTTATCTTCTGCACAGCTTTCCTTGGGAAAGGGAATTTTTTCTTCTCTTTCCGGGTTTGATGGTCTCTTTCGGTGCATTTTCTTGGGATACGCATTTGCTAGTCAGCGTTCTTTCCCATTCACAGCTGGATTGTGTCTTGAGGTACCCATTGTGGTGTGCAAGGGGTTGAGATTCACTTGTTGGTTTCTGGTAGGCACTGGTTTGATATTCCCTATTGGGACGAGGGAAAAGGGGGGTGTTCAATTTTTCAAGTTCAAAGGTTTTTTTCCACTCTCTAAAGTGCGGCACCCGGGATAAGGTCGCATTTCCATTTTTTGGGTGCTTAATTTTTATCAGAAGTTGTAATTAGACACCGGTACCACGTGTTCCAGGCCCTGTTGGCTTTTCCAGGGGGGGTCAATGGGTTGTTATCAGTATAGCGGTAATTCTGCAGCTGCCAAGGTGTTTGAAACTCACACACCCCAGACTATGCCGTAGTTTAACTTAAAGGGAGCTGTAATTTTCGGGGTTTTTTCAGTGGGCCGGGGCTTTTACTTAAAAGGCGATGACTTTCTCCTTTCCTCCTTGCTTCTGAATAGTATGTCCCAGCCCACTTATGGATCTGGTAAAGGATAAAGGTGTGGTAATGGGGGTTGCCAAATTTTCTGGGTCAATCCCTTTCTTTAACTTTTAAAGGAATTTCCCTTCATCCTCCATGGAAAGGGGGTTTTGGGGTTTAAAGGGCTTTTCGACTGCCCCCCAGGATGTTTTGTAGGGGGTGTGTAGCTTGGTGCCCCCTTTGGGGGTGAATTACGATATACCACCTCCAGGAATTTCCTCACCTGTTTCCGCTGGAGGGCTTGGCCAACCCTTTTGGTTCTTTCTCGGGTCCGGGGTTTCTCCCTTTGAATTACAACGTGTCCCCGGTATTTACCTTTTGGGTTTGAAGTACATTTTTGGTTTATCTTCTAATCCGGGGGGAAGGTTCGAACATTTTGCCAACTTGTAGTGTTGTTCGTAAAAACTTTAGTAGACTATTAAACCCTCTAGGTACAGAAGGACGGCTTCAAAAATTTTGTGGGGAAGCATTCCATCAAACGCTGAAAGGTACCGGGGCGTTTTCAGAGTCCCAACGGGATCAATTTAAATTCACGGCCAATTGGGGTGGGAAATGCTGTCTTTTCCTTTTTCTTCCAGCCACGGGATTGCCAATACCCCCTTTTTAAGTTAAGGTGAAAAATAGTTTGGAGATCCTAAAAAAGCTAATGATCTTTAATTCTAGGAAGGGGGGGGGTCTTTATGGGGAATGTGATTAACTGCCGGGAGTTAGACATTTCTGGGGTTTCCTCTTTTTTTTAACTATTCCGAGGGGTGCCCAGGGGGGACAAAGTTCTTTTTACCCCCTGTTTCATCCCCAGCATGTCTTTAGCCATTGAAAATAGCGGGCGGAGGGTTTATCTCTCTTTTATTGGTGGGGGGTTACGGAGGAAAAATTTATGTTTACCCCTTTAATCTGTCCCAATTAATGGGTTTTATGAAGACCCCTTATTTCTTCTACTGTCGTAACACCCCCCTTTTTTTGGTGGGGAGGTGTTAAACTGTACCTTTAAAACACTCTGACACCAATTTTAAATTCTCCACTTGAACCTTTCGTCCGCCTGAATGAGGATTAAGGGCCCCCCAAAGGCTGTATGGCTTTTGTCAAAAGTGTATAGCTTGGCCTTGTAGCGTCCTTTTGGGAAAATACCTCTTTCCTCCCAATTAAAAGACTAGGGCACTTTCCCCCCTGTTCCCCCTATTCCTCTGCCGTTAAATTTTGGGTTACTATCAGGTACACAGGGTCTACCAAAGGTTTGGGAATTTTCCTTTTAAAACCAATGGCTGCTCCCCCATTCCGATTTTAGTTTTTGGAGGGATTATATAGGGGGTTGGGCACTTACCCCCCTGCCCATTTTCCACCCGCAAAAACCCCTCTTGTTGCTTACCCCAAAAGTTTTATCTCTTCCAGAGAATTCTCTGTGGCAGGTTGGGCGTTTCCCCAAATTGCTTTTTAAAATATAAAACCTCGGAAAAAAAATTTTCAAAAAATTTCATACCTCCCCAAAAAAAAGGGTTTCCCCCTCGGTTAACTCAACAAAATGTACCCTGATTTTTTTAATTCTACTTACCAATTTAATGGTCATCTCTCAAATTTCCTATTGTGGGGCCCAAAATTTTCCCTTTTCTAGATTTATTTAGTTTAACTTTTTGGAGGGGTCTTTTTTCAAGTTAAATTGCCAGTACCTCTTATAAAGGATTTGTGGTAAATAAAAACGGGGAAAACCCGTGTCAAAAAGGATTGGGGGGGAATTTTCCGTCCAGAGATGGGGTAAGGGGATTTTCCCCGAGGGTACTTATGTCGGGGATTTTGGGCCCCCAAAAATTATTTCCCGCGAAGGGCCCGCATTCCCAGGGGATCCTTGTTTTAAATCAAAATTTTCGGGCGATGGGCCGGGGTTCCCGGGAAACGGGGGGAAAAAAGGTTTGTCCATGGGGTGGTAACGGTTTTTTGGGGTGTCCTCCCCCCGCTGGGTATCTTGGGGTCTCACCCAGGGAATATGCTCTCTGTGGTTCCCAAAACCCCCTTTTGGGGTTTTGAAAGTCTGTTTCTTCTTTTCCCTGAGGGTTTTTTTTCCATTGAGGGGGAAAAAAGTCTGTTAGGAGTAAGCTTTTGGGGGAAAGCCTTTAAAGATGGCCCCCCGGGGTTTTAATGATGTCATGGCTTTCTTGTTGTTGGGGGGTTTTCCCCCTGTAATGGATGGTTCAGGACCTGCCCCAAAAAGGGGCCCCCTGCCTGGGAGGAATAGGCTCCCCCTTTTAATGGGCAAAGTCATTTGGGTCCTTGAAATCGCAAAATCGCATCCCCCCTCGTGAAAAGGGGGTTTAAATTTTTTTCCCTCAATGAATTGTTTTTTTTAGCAAATTTTTACGCCCGTTTTTTAAACTTTGGGGTTTCCCCAGTGTAAGGTTTAAAAAAGGGCCCCCGAAAAAACGGGGCAAAGTCTTCCCCTCTCTTTTGGCCCTTTTGGTTTGAAAATTTAAAATTTTGGGTTTCTTTGCTTTGCTCCCCGCAGGTTTAAATACGGGCCTTAAAAAACCCGCTAGAAATGTCACAGGGGTTTTTTAGATCAGGGCCATGCTGGACTTCTCCCCCTTGGCATTCCCCCTTTAAAATGTGCCATCACCCAAAACCCCACGCTTAGCTTCTGCCTTTTGGAAAAAACATTTTTAAAATAGGCCCCATTTTTTTTTTTAAAATCATCAAAAGTATTAGGCTTCCCCTTATCCCTTGGAACCCCCTGGGCCCCGGGGTTTAGGGGAATAACCCCTCGGAAATTTGGGGGCCCCCTTGCCCCTGTGCTGCCCGGGGGGTCCTTGTTTTTTGGGTTAGTGAAAATTTGTTCCCCCGGGGGTTTGGGGTTTTTCCGTGCTGAAAAAGGGGGTTTTTGCGCCCCCCTTTTTAATTCGGCCCTTTTGGCCCCTCTGTTTCCCCTCGGGAGGGCCCCTTTATTGGGTTCCCGCGTGCACCCGGTTGGTTTTCCCCTTTTGCGGGAAAGGGGGGGGGTCAGGCTTCAGTTGTACCCCCCAAAAGGGGGCACCCCCCTGTGCTTCTGCTCCCCGTGACCCCCCGAAAAAGGGGGGAATCTAAAAATTTTTCAGTCAGATCAGGGGTCGGGCTATGACCCCAGTTAAATGCAGTTTGCTGTGGCAGTTAAAGGTAATTAGTGATGTCCCCAATTTTACCCGGGTGGGGGCCCCTTTTTTTTTTAAAAGTTAGTAAAGGGGGAAAAAGTTTTTTAAAAGGTTTTCCCAAGGGGGAAAAAATTTTTTGATAAAAAAAGTCAATTTTTTCTTGATTTTTCAAATTTTCGGCATTAATCCGGCAAAGTCCCCATTTAACCGGCACGGTAAATCCTGTTTTTTTACGCCAAAAAAGGATGTCCCCCCCAGTTGGGGGGGGACCCCCCGGGGCGGGGGGCCTTTTTTCCCTTTTGGGGGATCAGGGTGGTGGACCCGGGCCGTGGCCCCGGTGGCACATTCAAAAAAAGGGGGAAATTTAGGGGGGGTTTTTGAATTTTATTTTAATTTAAAAAATTTTTAGAGTTATTGTGTGACGCCCCCCGGGGAAAAATGTGGCTATTATGGCCCCGCTGCCTTTTTGGCCGGGGATGTTTGGTGAGGGGGGAGTGGATGGTTTTACCCCTTTTCCCGGGTAGGGTTTGTAGGGTTTCCCCGGCGGGGTAAATTTTTTAAAAATTTAAAGTGGATAAGATGGAAGTAGGGGTGAGGATGTTTAAGGGGAAAAGACACTTTTTTTTTTTACAGAAAAATTTTTTCAGCGGTGATGGCCCCAAACCCCGGGTAGTTGGTAGTGTTAAAAGGGCCTGAGGCACAGATGAGGTTTAATTGGTTTCTTTAACCAAAATAATAAAAAGTCCGTCTCGGATTTGGAAATTTGGGGTTCAGTTGCTCGGGCCCCCCGGGGGGCCTTTACCCCCTGTTTGCGTGTCTTTGGGGCCCCTTGCTCCCCGGGTGGAACTCGCTCCCGGCCCCAAAAAACTGTCCTCTCTGGGTCCCCTAACAGGAAAATTGGGGTTCCCTTTTTTTTCTCTGTTACCCCCCCCGGGGGGGTACTGTGAATTTGTATGTTGTGTTTTGGGCCCCCGGAAAGTTTTTGTTACCTAAGTTTTTCCGGTTGCTGTATTGAAAAAAATGCAGCCACGGATCCGGTATCCGTATTGGCTTTTTATTAGGGGGATAATGATGTCCCCCTTTTTGAAAGTTTTTCCTCTTACGTTTTCCCCTCCTAGACCGATGGTTTGGGGGCCCGGAAAATTTGTCGTCAGCCCCCAGGAACTCAATGCGTCCGTCACTTGGCCCCTTTGGCTCCAACTGTCAAAAAAATTTACCTAAAACCCCGTGTTTTATTCTGGGGAAGTCTCTGGTGTTCTGGAGCCCCCCCAAGGGCCCAAAGGGGGTGTGCAGTGGTTGGTTTTTAAAAGGGTTTGAACTTTTTATGATTTATTTGTGGCTAAAAACCGCGGGGCCCCACATTTACAAAAAAAAAGTCACATGGGGGCCCTCTTTTTTATTTGCTTCTCGTTTTTCAGGGAAAAAATTATTGGATTCTAAAAAGTTAATTTTTTTGGTGGTTTTCAAATTGACCGGGAAAAAATCTTTTTTAAAGGGGGATCTTTGACCAAAAGGGCCCCTATGCTTAAAATATAGGATTTTTTATATCGATTTTTTTTTTCCCTTTGGGTTTGCAATGCTTTTTTTCCAGCATGTGTGTAAAAAAAGACCAAAAAATTTTTCCCCCCCTTGGGTTTTTTAATAAAAAAATGTAATGTAATGCATGCAAAAAATGGGAAAAAACAAAAACAACCCCCCCTTTTGGCCCTTTCCCCAAAATTTTTTAGTTGTGGCAGTTTCCGGGGAGTTTTTTAGCATCTGTCCCCCAAGGGAAATTGGGGCCCACTTGCGGAACCCCCCTGCATTTCTTTTTTTTTTTTAATTTTTTGTCAGGAATTTTCGGGTATTTTTTTTTTTAAGAAAAAAAAATGCAAAATCAAAAACCCTTAAAGGTTAACCCTTCCCCGGGTATCATAAAAAAAAAAATCATTCCCTTTAAAAAAAAAAGTGTCACAAAAAAGGTTTTAAAAACCATA
>JARQOC010003805.1:0-13876 GCA_033576535.1 Allobates femoralis | reverse complement strand
AGAAAGGTAAAAGTCATATTGCCATTAATGACCTCAAGTGAAAACATATTGCTCATATGGATCCTATAGGATCTAATAGGAGGGGAGACCAGCTCTGGATATACTAGAGTACTATAGCTGTGCAACAGCAAATTATCATGGTCCTACAGAGCTGCTCACCATTACTGGCACCCTCCCTCCCTTCATTTCTATCATAGACTGCACAATATTTTCAGATATAAATAGAAATTTACCAAAGTTCATCAGGATTTTTTAATTAGTGCCCAAAGTAATATAACAATAAAACATTGTTTGTCAACTTACATGCTGCAATTTCAAAGAAGAAACAAAATAAACAGAGTGCAGCAATAAAGACCCCCCCAATTAATATTTGGGTGCCCCTTTGGCATTGATGAAGCCGCTTAGGGTTTCTTGTTGCCGTCTATAAGCTTCTTGCTCTTCTCAGCTGTGTTTTCTCTTCCTTTACCATTTGTTCAGCTCTTGAATGTTTGCAGGTTCTTTTTCCCAATGGCAGATTTCAGCTCACCCCAAGGATTTTCCATGGATTGAGGTCAGGACTCATTGCTGCCATTTTAAAATAGTCCATTTTTTTCTTTTTCAACCATTCCTGTGTACATCTGGATGTTGCTTTGGGTCATTGTCTTGCTGGATGACCCATGATCTTCCACTCAAACCAAGTTTCTTACACTGGGAAGGACACTTTGCTCTAAAATCTCTTGATAATTCTCTGATCTCATGCTTCCTGTGATACGGTCAAGGCCTCCAGTACCAGACACAGTAAAGTAACTCCACAGCATTATGGATCCTCCACCATGCTTAACTGTTGGTAGGGTGTTCCTTTCCCTATAAGATTCATTGCACCATCTGTAAAGAAACTTCTGCTTTGCCAAAAAGGTCTATTTTTCTATCATCTGTCCGCAGAACATTTTTCTAGGATTGTGGTTTGTCTTTGGCAAAGATCAGTAGTTCCTTTTTATGTCTTTTCTTTAACAATGGATTCTTCCTTGACCTTCGCCCATAAATCTCTGCTTGCTTTAGTGGGTGGTGTATGGCACTTGTTGAAACCATGACTCCACACTGTTCCAGTTTGACCTTCAGGTTTTTGGATGCTTGACGTGGTGTTTTTGCCACCATTCACACCAACGTTTGAAGTCATCTTTTGTAAATTTTCCTCTTTGCCCCGCATTCAGGGAGGTTCTTCACAGTTCCATGCTTGGCAAACATCTTAACTATACTGTGCACTTGTGAAACTGGGTTACCAAGGTGTTTGGAGATTGTCTTAAACCCTTTGGAAGTCTTGTGTTTGCTAATAAAAGAAGTTCTGATGTCCTCAGGCAGCTCACCATTGTGACAAAAGGAACAAGGTCTAATATGTGGCTTTTTAAAACACTGTAGTCATCATTAATTGGCCAATTCATGTCACATGGGCAACTACAATTTATCATAGGTGATTCTCATTTGTGGTTTACCACAGTCAAAATGTGTTTCCATACTAATACAGTACCACCTCTACGCCGATGACACCCAAATCTACCTGTCCGGCCCTAACATCGCCTCCCTACTTTCCAAAATCCCACAATGCCTTTCCGCTATTTCTCATCCTTCTTCTCTGCTCGATTCCTTAAACTCAATATGGACAAAACTGAATTCATAGTCTTCCCCCCAAAAAATTCCCCCCACTTCCCAACCTATCCATCTGCGTCAACGACTGCACCCTCTCTCCAGTCCCCCAAGCCAAGTGCCTCGAGGTAATCCTTGACTCCTCCCTATCCTTCAAGCCCCACATCGAGGCCCTCACCACATCCCCCCAGCTCAACAACATCTCACGGATACGCTCTTTCCTCACCCACGACACCACTAAAACACTCATTCATGCGCTTATCATCTCCCGCCTTGACTACTGCAACCTCCTTCTCAATGGCCTCCCGGCTGACTCCCTCACACCTCTCCAGTCTATCCTCAATTCCGCTGCCCGACTAATCTACCTGTCCTCCCGCTACTCCCCTGTCTCCCCCCTCTGCCAAGCCCTTCACTGGCTCCCCGCCTCCAAGAGATCCCAATTCAAAACACTAACCATGGCGTACAAAGCCATACACAACCTGGCCCCACCATACATCTCTGACCTGGTCTCCCGATACCTACCCTCACGCAACCTCCGCTGCTCCCAAGAACTCCTCCTCTGCTCCCCCTCATCACCTCTTCGCACAACCGCATCCAGGACTTCTCCCGGGCATCTGCCTTACTCTGGAACTCCCTGCCCAAACACGTCAGACACTCTCCTACCCTGAGAAGCTTCAAGTGTCACCTGAAGACTCACCTATTCCGTCAAGCCTTCAACCTGCCATGAGACCCAGGCGACCGCCCCATACCTGACATTCCCCCATCCTACTGTATCCCCACCCGCCCCTCGTAGACTGTGAGCCCTCGTGGACAGGGTCCCTGCCCCTCCTGTACCTGTACGTCCTGATCGCCTAGATTTAGTGTACTTGTTCTCGTCTCCCTTATCCTCATGTAAAGTGCCATGGAACCTAATGGCGCTATATAAATAAAGAATAATAATAATTTAATGTAAAGGGTGCCAATACCAGTGTCACAACAAACTTTAGGTTTTTCTATTTTTCCCTCCCATTGTTGTTTATCATTTGCTCCTTTATAGTTAACACAACAGCTCTATGCAAAAAAGCTGTTACACTTGATTCATTCTTTTCAGAAGATATTCCACATTATGTACTTAAACTTCATGGGTGGCAAAATCGATATGCCGGACTGTATGTGCGATACATCCGCATTCACTGTAGGATATGGACGTATATCTGTGGGTGGACGTTACTTACTGAGTTTGGAAAAGAAAAACGCGCCAGTCAGCGGTCTGCAGCCGGAAGACGTGCGGCTTCTTGGTGTACTCGCTGGCTTTCTCAGCCAGAGAATGGTGCACACTGATCACCTCCTCCGGGGACTGGAAGTCCGACCTGTACTCATCCTGCAAAGAGATTGGTAAATGAATGATCCTATGTTACTCTAATATACATTTTTTTTCATTTTTCATTAATTGAGCCCCAAAAAAGTAAAACACAGGATACATTTTATGGCCAAATGTCACAGTTTGACTCTACTGCCCCTTTGCGACACCTGTGTTTCTCCAAAAATAAGACAGTGCCTTATATTTTTTTTCCCCTCTGAAAAAAGGGCTAAGGCTTATTTTTGGGGTAGGGCTTATATCTGGCCAAGAATATGGAATCACACATTTATGCATGAGCAAAAAAAAAAATAAAAATCAACAATGTAATGTGGGTACAGAATACTGGTTGTTGAAGATGAGCAAATCTGCAGGAGGCAGACATTGGAGATGGGTATGCGGACGTGGGAGGTGCGACGCAGGAGTGGAGAGGGGGAGCAGATACACTACTACAGTATACAGTATGGTACTTACCTATAAGGATGAACAGGAGGCAGCAGGATTCAGGACACATTATTCAATCTCTCCTACATTTACAGAGCACATGTGACCCGCGACCAATCAACACCCGGAGTCAGAAGGTGGGACATACTGGCTCTGGGCCCTGGTCACGTGGTCACTGACAGTGCTGGAACCCCTGCTGGCACTGGAGCCTGAGGGGTGTATAAAGCTTTATTGCTTTAATGACAGGGGGCACACAATGGGAATAAGAGGGAGTAAAGAGAATGAATACAGTAGTCACCTCGAACTGTATTCCTGCTGCACTGGCGACTATTGTATCACTTTGCAATAGTCCGGAGCTCATCATCTGAGAGTGACACTGCACTGTGTATGCACTGTGTCACTTTCAGCTGTGAATACACAAAAGGGCTTATTTTTGGAGTAGGGCTTATATTTCAAGCCTTTTATACAACCAGAACCGAGTCTTTACTATGCTCAAACATTATAAATATTTATTTGTTTACAAATTTGCACTCAATTAAAAAATGCAAGTTTGGCTGAAGATATAGGCAGTACATTGCACAGCATAATGTCACAGATAACTTTTAGGCATTGCATTCAGCATATTGCACATTGCCACAGTAATATTGCACAGATCCCTATACAGAAGCGTGATTACGACATGGTATATACAAGTAACAGTATAATGTAGTATATACAGAAATGATAACATAGTAAGGCCCAATCAGCCCCATATCATAACGCTTAAGGAGAGCAGTGCACACTTTGGATCAATAATTGCATAAAGGCATACCAATTAGTATCTGCACACTGTTCAGGAAGGAACAGCCACCACCTAACCCTCCTTCTCCTACGCCGTTTCGCTACCCGCTTTTTCAAGGAGACTAATTGGTATGCCTTTATGCAATTATTGATCCAAAGTGTGCACTGCTCTCCTTAAGCGTTATGATATGGGGCTGATTGGGCCTTACTATGTTATCATTTCTGTATATACTACATTATACTGTTACTTGAATATACCATGTCGTAATCACGCTTCTGTATAGGGATCTGTGCAATATTACTGTGGCAATGTGCAATATGCTGAATGCAATGCCTAAAAGTTATCTGTGACATTATGCTGTGCAATGTACTGCCTATATCTTCAGCCAAACTTGCATTTTTTAATTGAGTGCAAATTTGTAAACAAATAAATATTTATAATGTTTGAGCATAGTAAAGACTCGGTTCTGGTTGTATAAAATGTTGTGTTTGAGTCTGCCACAGGGGCTGATCAGCAGGACTATATAATTATCCTGAGCCCCTTTTTGTAAAATGTACAAATATTATTGGGAACTAATGTTTATTTATATTTCAAGCCTACTTCAAAAAGCCCGAAATACCCTGCTAGGGGTTATTTTTCAAGACACAGGGTAGTTACTGATGAGCGGAACAGCACTTCCACCAATAACAGCCTGCATTTTATATATCTATAGTAAGCAAGTCAATCAGGGCACTTAGCGGGGCCAAGGTCACGGTTGAATTCCCTTCCAGGAATGGCGATTTCCCACCGGGGGTGCACAGCCAAAGTACCAGCGATAGCAAATAAAAAAGGAGAAGGGCGGCACTCACCGGGTAAACGAGATGGTCTCTTTATTCCAAATATCGGAAACAAGCAGGGTGCAGGGAGGGGGCAAGAGGAGCCGCCGGACTACGGCACTGTTTCGCGACAAGTGTCGCTTCGACGGGTCCAGGCCTGGACCCGTAGAAGCGACACGTGTCGCGAAACGGTGCCGTAGTCCGGCGGCTCCTCTTGCCCCCTCCCTGCACCCTGCTTGTTTCCGATATTTGGAATAAAGAGACCATCTCGTTTACCCGGTGAGTGCCGCCCTTCTCCTTTTTTATTTTATATATCTATAACTGGAGGTAGTACGGTACTTCATGGGGTAATTTAAAAAGTAACTCCTTTAAAGAACTCTTGACATGTCATAAGTTTTTCTTGATGGCTGGCCTGATCCTGAGCCCCTTTACCAATCGCTGAAATGGAGCAGAAACTCTCCGTTCTGGAAAGTGCAGTAGCGTTGGTGTGGATTCAATGATAGTCTATCCTCTGAGAACAGAGGTGGTCCGAGGATCATTCAAGATCCGTTGTAACGATCTGTCGGGTTCCCAACAATGAAAACATTGGATATGTGGACACACATACAAGTTTAGCTGTTCTTTGAATTAGACATCATATCCAAAATACAGAACCAGTGAAGACGGCATTATAGCAAACAGAGGACGTGTCTGTTTTTTCCTGTTTGGTAAAAGTCTCACCTTTAACAAAAAGATCAGCATCCCCTTTAATACAGCATGAAAGGATTTCCAGCTTCTTTTTCCCCATGGAGCTATGATATGAGACAAAGCATTACACGGTGTGCTACAAAACAGCAACAGTCAGAAATCGTACACAGGTTTTGGGACAACGTATGATTTACTGTAAGAAAAATAATATAAAAAATGAGACTAATTTTACTATCCACAATTTGGGACCTCAACTAATCCTGATAAAGTCAATGGGGTCATTTAAGATTTGTGATTATCCCTCTGAACACAGATCTGGCACAGGTCATGACGGCTCTGATGACAGAAGCCGGGACACTGGAGTGAGCAGCAGAAACCACTAACAAAGGTGAAAATGGATTAAAAAAGGTCAATTCCTGCAAACTGGCAGCTGATATAATCATAAGGGCTTAAAATCGAACACATTCATCATATAGCAAGTGTGCCTGATTGCTGGGAATGGTCACTATCTACATGGAGATGAGCAGAACATTGGGAAAGAATATTATTGGGACAACTTATACAATGAGCGTGTGAGCGGGACCATCGCTCCTCTTGGTATCTGTTGGATTATGTATTGTCTTAACTTGTTTGTACAAGTCTCCTCTGAATTGTAAAGTGCTAAAGAATAGTTATTCTTATTACCTGTATATTTTGTAAGCACTTTAAATGCATGTAGATCAGTGGTGGTCCAAGTCCTGAGACCCCCCATCGATCACTGAAAAGATGTGGAGGTCTGAGTCCCGAAACCCCCCCATCGATCACTGAACAGATGTGGAGGTCTGAGTCCTGAGACCCCCCCCATCGAACATTGACAAGATGTGGAGGTCCAAGCCCTGAGACCCCCCCCATCGATCACTGAAAAGATGTGGAGGTCTGAGTCCTGAGACCCCCCCCATCGAACATTGACAAGATGTGGAGGTCCAAGCCCTGAGACCCCCCCATCGATCACTGAAAAGATGTGGAGGTCTGAGTCCTGAGACCCCCCCCATCGATCACTGAAAAGATGTGGAGGTCCAAGTCCTGAGACCCCCCCATCGATCATTGAAAAGATGTGGAGGTCCAAGCCCTGAGACCTCCCCCCCATCGATCACTGACAAGATGTGGAGATCCGAGTCCTGAGACCCCCCATCGATCACTGACAAGATGTGGAGATCCGAGTCCTGAGACGCCCCCCATCGATCACTGAAAAGATATGGAGGTCCGAGTCCTGAGACCCCCCATCGATGACTGAAAAGATGGGGAGGTCCAAGCCCTGAGACCCCCCCACATCGATCACTGAAAAGATGTGGAGGTCCAAGCCCTGAGACCCCACCCCCCATCGATCACTGAAAAGATGTGGAGGTCCAAGCCCTGAGACCCCCCCCCCCCATCGATCACTGAAAAGATGTGGAGGTCCAAGCCCTGAGACCCCCCCCCCCCCATCGATCACTGAAAAGATGTGGAGGTCCAAGCCCTGAGACCCCCCCCATCGATCACTGAAAAGATGTGGAGGTCCAAGCCCTGAGACCTCCCCCCCCAATCGATCACTGACAAGATGTGGAGATCCGAGTCCCGAGACCCCCCCATTGATCACTGAAAAGATGTGGAGGTCCAAGCCCCGAGACCCCCAATCGAACACTGAAAAGATGTGGAGGTCCAAGTCCTGAGACCCCCCCCCCCCATCGATCACAGAAAAGATGTGGAGGTCCAAGCCCTGAGACCCCCCCCCCATCGATCACTGACAAGATGTGGAGATCCGAGTCCTGAGACCCCCCCATCGTTCACTGAAAAGATGGGGAGGTCCAAGCCCTGAGACCCCCCCCATCGATCACTGAAAAGATGTGGAGGTCCAAGCCCCGAGACCTCCCCCCCCAATCGATCACTGACAAGATGTGGAGATCCGAGTCCTGAGATCCCCCCATCGATCACTGACAAGATGTGGAGGTCCAAGCCCTGAGACCCCCATCCCCCATTGATAACTGAAAAGACGGCTAGGAACTGTGGAGCTATGGAGGTCGGAGCGCACAGAGCGGCCTATGTCTTTCTATTGATCCATAATCCACACTGTGCGCTCCGGCCTCCATACCTCCACACTTCTCAGCTCTATTTTGAGCGATCAATGAGGGTTAGATTCAGATCTTCACCGATCTACAAGAATTTAAAATGCTAAAATGATACTACAAAGCCCTTGAACATTTGGTTAGTCTGTAAAGAGTATACATTGTTTTAATTTTTATTTTATTGATCAACAAAACACATGGAAATAAGCAGTTTGTAATATATATTATCAGAGAAATGTGCTTGTGTCTCATCCTAATCCTCAAATATAAAGGGCAGAGGGGTTTTACACTTATAAGAAGCCGGAGTCAATTAGATTTAGTCCCCAACAACCAGATCTTGGCTGCTTTGCTCACGTTTCCTTCTTTATTGCACCCTTTTAACAATCTTGGTGGGATGGTTTCACACGACTGTTTTTTGGAATCCAGGGGAAGAACATCCCATTCCATCGGGTTGTGTACCATTTTTTGCAGGATCCAGTGGAAAATGACATGTCCCATAGGGGTGAGTAATTTTAACTTAGTTTCGGGCATGCTCATTCCAAAAACCAAGATGCAGCAAGATCCGGATTCCGACGGATCTGGGTTCAATAGAGCCCCATTGTAATTAAACCTGTAGTGCCTCAATCAGGGTTTTGTCACAGAGGCCAAAATAGACACAAAATGTGTTTTTGGTCTTAGTACAAAAACCATGGACACCCGGATCAGGGGGAACCGTACAGAAAAGAGAATTTTGTTTACGTACCGTAAATTCTTTTTTCTTTAATCATCAATGGGAGACCCAGACAATGGGGTTTAGGGCACTGCCCTCCGGAGGTCACACTAGGTACTACAAGTTTGTAGACACCGCCCCCTCCGCTTATAAACCCCTACCGCAGGGAACATCCTCAGTTTGGTCCATAAGCTGCGAGGAGACAAATAAACCACACCCGAAACGTCGGGAAGAAACCGTGTACAAACGGTTCAACAACCCGGATAACACTGTCCCAACAGGGAACAGAACAAATGCAAAACATGCAACGGAACAACTGGGTGGTGCTGGGTCTCCCATTGATGATTAAAGAAAAAAGAATTTACGGTACGTAAACAAAATTCTCTTTTTTCTGGTCATCATAATGGGAGACCCAGACAATGGGGATGTCCTAAAGCAATACCCCAGGGCGGGAAGAGTTCCTCAACAGACGGATAACACATGGTCCCCCTCAAAGGTGGGCAACCGCCGCCTGGAGGACCCGCCTGCCCAAACTTGCCTTCGCGGAGGCATGGGCATGCACCATATAGTGCTTAGAGAAAGTGTGCAGGCTGGACCAAGTGGCCGCCTGACACACCTGTAGAGCCGAAGCTCGATGTCGCAAAGCCCAGGAGGCACCGACAGCTCTGGTAGAGTGAGCCTTCAATCCCACCGGGAGAGGCAAACCAGAAGACCTGCAAGCCTCTTGAATGGGAGCCTTGATCCATCTGGCCAAGGTTGACTTAGATGCCGCGGACCCCTTACAGCGACCTGTCGTAAGGACAAATAATGAATCCGAACTCCGGAAGGAGGCAGTCCTGGACACATATATGCGGACAGCCCTCACGAGATCCAGAGTATGGAGATCGCGCTCAACCTGATGAACGGGAGCGGGGCAAAATGACGGGAGAACAATCTCCTGGTTCAGGTGAAAAGTGGAAACCACCTTTGGCAAGAATTCTGGCCGCGGGCGTAACACCACCTTGTCTTGGTGAACCACCAGAAAGGGTGACTTGCACGAAAGTGCAGCCAATTCTGAGACCCTTCTCGGAGACGTAACCGCCACCAGAAAGACCACTTTCTGGGACAGACGAGACAGGGAAATGTCTCTCGGTGGCTCAAACGGCGGTTTTTGCAGTGTCGCCAGAACCATGTTAAGGTCCCAAGGGTCCAGTGGCCGCCTGTAGGGCGGAACCACCCGAGACACCCCCTGCAGAAATTGACGTACCCTGGGAAGGAGCGCCAAGCGCCTGTCAAACAGCACTGAAAGAGCTGACACTTGACCCTTCAGGGAGCCGAGAGATAAACCCAATTCCAACCCCGACTGTAGGAAAGCCAACAGTGTCGGTATGGATAAGGGCCACGGGGACCGGCCACTCGAGGCACACCAGGTAAAGAAAATCTTCCACGTTCTGTGGTATATCTTCCTGGAAACAGGCTTCCTAGCTCGAGTCATAGTGTCGACTACCGTAGGAGAGAAGCCTCTGGATGTCAACAGCTAGGCCTCAAGAGCCATGCAGTCAATCTGAGGGCCCTGGAATTGAGATGGAAGAAAGGGCCTTGCGCGAGTAGATCTGCACGTTCCGGAAGAGCCCACCGGTGTCCGCCTGACAGTTGCCACAGGTCCGGATACCAGGACCTCCTGGGCCAATCTGGTGCCACTAGAATGGCTACTCTGCATTCCGACCTGATCTTCCACAAAACCCTGGGAATCAGAGCCAGAGGCGGGAACACATATGGTAGATGGAATCTGGACCAACTCAGGATCAGGGCATCCGCCCCCAGAGACTGAGGATCCCATGATCTCGCCATGTAGTGTGGCACCTGATGATTCAGCCGCGAGGCCATCAGATCCACGTCCGGAGTGCCCCATCTGCTGCAGATGTCCTGGAAGACGTCTGGATGAAGAGACCACTCTCCGGCATCCATCCCCTGCCGGCTCAGGTAGTCGGCCTCCCAGTTCTCGACCCCTGGGATGTGAACTGCGGAGATCAGGCAGTCGTTGTCCTCCACCCAAGATAGAATGCGGTGGACTTCGGCGAGGGCCTGAGCACTTCTGGTCCCTCCCTGATGATTTATATAGGCGACGGCCGTCGCATTGTCGGACTGAACCCGAATGGGTTGCCCTGACAGGAACTTCTGAAACGCTAGGAGCGCCAGATAGACCGCCTTGATCTCCAGCACGTTGATCTGCAACGCCGACTCCGATGGAGTCCAGAGGCCTTGAGCCCTGTGGTGTAAGAACACCGCACCCCAGCCCATGAGGCTGGCGTCGGTGGTCACCACTAACCATGACGGTTTGAGAAAGGACTGTCCCCGCGACAAGTGACGGGGTTGGAGCCACCACTGCAAGGAATCCCTGGTTGGTTGGGAAAGTGCCACCAGCCGATTCAGAGAGAACGTCCTCTTGTCCCATCTGCGAAGAATCTCCAGCTGGAGAGGACGGAGGCGAAACTGCGCAAAAGGCACTGCCTCTATCGCAGCTACCATGCGCCCCACCAGCTGCATCAAGACCCGTAGGGATGATTGTGGTGACAGGAGGACTGCTTGCACTCCTGATTGGATCGCCATCTGTTTGACTCGTGGCAGAGACACTAGGGCTGAGTCTGTGTGGAAGTCCATGCCCAGATATGTCAGTGACTGGGTCGGAACCAGGGTCGACTTCTGGATATTGAGAAGCCACCCGAACTGTTCCAGAGACTTCATGGTTACCTCCAGGCTTTGCCGACAAAGGTGTTCCGATGGCGCCCTGACCAGCAGGTCGTCCAGATAGGGTATTACGGCGTGCCCCTGTACGTGCAGGAGAGCCATCATGGAGGCCATCACTTTTGTGAACACCCGCGGTGCCGAGGCCAACCCGAAAGGCAGCGCCACAAATTGGAAGTGTTCTTCCCCCACTGCGAATCTCAACCAGCGCTGATGAGCCGGTGCAATGGGCACGTGAAGATAAGCGTCTCGGATATCTATGGACGCTAGGAAGTCCCCCTGTGATACAGCTGCGATCACGGAGCGCAGTGATTCCATACGGAACTTCCGAACCAACACGTGATGGTTGAACAACTTTAGGTCCAGAACCGGGCGGAAGGAGCCGTCCTTTTTTGGGACAATGAAGAGGTTGGAGTAAAAACCCCGAAACCTCTCCCCGGAAGGCACCGGGACCACCACTCCGTCCCTGCGGAGACCCTCCAACACCAAGTGAAAAGCCTGAGCCTTTTCTGGGGATGGGACCGACCGATGGAATCGGGGTATCGGCTTTGACGTCAGCTCTATCCTGTAACCTCGCGAGACCACGTCTCGTACCCACTGATCTTGAACGTGAAGTAGCTACCTGTCCCGAAAACGAGACAGGCGACCCCCCACACTGCGGGGAGGCAGGAAGGGAGAGCGAGTCATGTAGAAGCGGGTTTGGGGGTGGCAGCCGCTGCCCCCGCCGGCTTCTTTGGACGACTCTTAGAGCGCCACTGAGAAGCGGGCTTGCCTCCTCGGTCCGTGCGAGCGGACGGTGCTGATGACTGTGAGTGGAACGAAAGGACCACTGCTTTGGGTTCCTTTTAACGGTGTACCGTGGCTTAGGTTCATTCTGCGGGATCTTAGACTCAGCAGAATCCTTTATCAGCTTGTCCAGTTCGGTGCCAAAAAGCCTGTCACCAGAGAACGGAAGATTCTGCAGAATCTTCTTAGATGTGGCATCTGAGTCCCAAAGACGCAGCCACAACAACCTGCGAATCGCAATAGCATTGGCCGAAGCCACAGCTGAGCGAGTGGCAGTTTCCAAAGTCGCCGTCCTGGCGTAATCCGCATAGGCCTTTGCCCTTTCGGTAAGCGCCAGGACCTCTGGACTGGACCTTGCCAGGTCAGTGATACCATCCAAGCAGGAAGTAATCGCTTGTAAGGTCCAGACCGTGGCAAAATTAGGAGCAAATGAAGACCCCACAGCCTCATAGGAAGACTTGGCGAGTTGCTCGACCTGTCTATCAGTCGCATCCTTCAACGAGGAGCTATCAGAGGCAGAGAAAAGGGAGCGTGCAGCGATCCTGGTCATGGAAGCGTCCACCTTCGGGGACTGCGACCACTCCTGAAGCACCTCCTGGGAGAAGGGGAAGCGATTGTCCTTGGGTTTGCGGACATAACGCCGCCCAGGATGTAACCTGGGAGCTCTAACCACCCTTCCAAAGTTAGTGTGGTCCATGAAGGAGCCACTTGGTCTAGCCTCCGGCCGCAGCCATTGATAGACCTCCTTCGGGTGTACAGTCACCTCCTCAGGGGGTGTCACGAGACGTAAGGTCTCGTTGATAGAGGACACCAAATCCTCCACCCCGTCTGGTGGTTCAGACACAGACACAGACCCGAGAGTCGAACCCCCATCATCTTCCTCACCATCAGAGGAACGCTCCTCCTCAGAGAGAGCCTGGAGCTCGGGTGAATCCTCACGACGAGCCCGCTTAAGGGGTCTCACAGCAGAAGAGGGAGACACCCGGGGGTAACTGGAAGGAGTAGCTGGGCCTTCCAGCCTCCTATTAAGTGCCTCCAGGGACTGCGACATGGAGGACAGCTGGGACAACAGAGATTCATTGATCTTATTCTGAGTTTCCCATGGCCCTGGGATCACCTGAACCTCAGGGTACAGCACCGGAGCTGCCGTCTCAGCAGTGTCAGTCCGGGCCTCTGGGCGTCCGCAGTTATTGCAGGACCCCTCCACCAGAGTCCCATTGCATGTAGCACAGGTAATGGTGGCATCTGCCGCCTTAGCAGCACGCTTCCTAACTGAGGACATCGCCACAGCAGGGGAAAATAAGCCAAATTGTGCAGACAAAACCGGGAATCCCGGTGGCTTACCGACCGCAGCGAAGCGGTAGGAGGAAGCGGTGTGTGTGTGTGTGACCTCCGCGAGAGCTTCCGGTCTCCCCTGGAGTGCAGACGCACGCTGCAGACCGATCCCAGCCGGGAAATGAGGGGTAAAGATGGCCGCCGACAGTGAAACCGTGGGCGGCGCCGAAAACACGCGGGAAGCACACACACACGCCCATCGATGACGTCACCGCACGGGCTGCTTCCCAACCTCCAAGCAGCCTCAGTATGAAGGCGCCAGAGCCCGCAGCGCGGGAAGTAATGTGAAATACATCACACAGACTGCGTGTACAAACAAACACCAGCAGCCTACAGCCTCAGCCCCTGCGACACACAGGGCGGTCAGCCAGGGTAACCCCAGCACAGGGTACCCTCCAGATCCGCGGACCCGAGAGTAACGCGCGGTCTGAGTGTCAGGACACATAAAGTGACAGACACTACCCCCAGGCACACAGGAGACACAGAGTGCCTCAGTGCCAGTCCGGTCTGTAAGCACCATTTAGGGAGGCCTCGGACGGGGGTTCAGCACCAGTCCGG
>JARQOC010003804.1:0-13880 GCA_033576535.1 Allobates femoralis | reverse complement strand
ACCCCCGACACCACCGTTCCCATGGAGAAGGTTCGCCTTTCCACCGGAGACAACGAGACCGGTGTGGTGGTGACGAAGCCCCTGTATGAACTGGACCAGAACGACACCTGTCTGTCCCTCTGCTGGCTGCCCAGGGACCACAAGTTGCTCCTAGCCGGGATGCACCGTAACCTCGCCATATTCGACCTTCGAAACACCAACCAGAAATTATTTGTTAACACCAAAGCGGTGCAAGGAGTGACTGTGGACCCGCACTTCCACGACAGGGTGGCCTCTTAGGTCAGGTGGCCATCTGGGACCTTAGAAAATGTGAAAAGCCAGTCTTAACCCTCACTGAGCAGCCAAAGCTACTGAGCAAGGTGGCATGGTGCCCGACGAGGACAGGGTTACTCGCCACCTTAACCCGGGACAGTAACATAATCAGACTGTACAATATGCAGCAAACCCCGACGCCCATCGGGGAGGAAACGGAGCCCACCATCATCGAGAGGAACGTCCAGCCCTGTGAGAATTACATTGCCTCCTTCACCTGGCATCCCACAAGCCAGAATCAGATGGTGGTGGTTACCCCCAGCAGGACCTTGTCCGATTTCACAGTGTTCGAGCGCATTTCTCTACCCTGGAGTCCAACCACGTCGCTGATGTGGGCGTGCAGCCGACAGCTGTATGAATGTATGGAGGAAGGCAAGGACGGCTCTCTAGAGAGGGACATCGCCACCAAGATGAGGCTCAGGGTTTTATCTCGCTACGGCCTGGACACAGAGCAGGTCTGGAGGAACCATCTGCTGGCGGGAACTGAAGACCCTCAGCTCATGTCTCTCTGGTACACCTTGCACTATATCCTTCAAAATGTGGTCAAGCGGGGTCCTAGCGAGATCTGTTTTCGTGATCTTTTGGGTGACCATCAATTTGGCTGCTGGTGCATCTCACACAGGGCATGTTCACTCAATGCCTCGTACCTCTTTCTGGTGTCACACTTGGGTGACACAGTGACGTAGTGAGTAACGATTGGGATATGACCCCCCTATATGATATGCGGTGTCAAACTCTAAAAGCACTATCTCCGATCCACCAGTAATTGTTAGCTGCACATATTGGCTGATCAGATCAGCCGACGTGCAAGGAGTTATGCACGTTTAGCGCTTGAGCTTGCATCAAAGGGAGGGACACGACCAAGGACATATCTATAGGTTCTGGGCCATGAAGGGGTTAAAGGGGTGATCCGAGGTCAACCTCTTCTTCAAGGAGAGGCGAGCAGGGCCAGTGATGTGACATCTATAGATGGCTGCCGGCTCGAGCCTCAGGTATTGTGCACTGTACTATTCTGAATAAGGCAGTTGCGCATATCTGCCAGTCAGGCACACCGGCCAGCAGATATCTGTAGCCCTGCCGTCACTGACCTCACTTCGCCTTCCAATGTAAAAGTGAAAAAAGTTGGATTCCCCCTTTAAGGAGGACCTGTCACCCCCCTGGTGCTTTCCAAAGTGAAAGCACCCCTGAATGCAGCGTGTCTGCTGCATTCATGGAAGGGGTCCCCCATGTCTCTAGCCCCCCTGTAAGTTGTACAAAACACTTTTGAAGGTGTACAGTTAACGAGTCCGGAGGGACTTACTCAGTAATAAGTCCTCGCTGCTCCCTGGTGTCCTCCCCGCCTCCAGCCCTCTCTGTGCCACCTCCAGCCCCCTCTGTGCCACCTCCTTTATGTGTCTTCCCTCCTCGGTCGCTTAATGCTACTCTGCGTTTGAAGTCACACAGACGCAGAGCGAGCAATGGGCGGGAGCGGGTCCCAGCAGCTGAAACGCCTCCTGCTGGTGATGTCAGCACTGGAGCAGGGTGGACTCCGATGCTGATGTCACTGGCAGGAGGAGGCACAGAGGGGCTGGAGGTGGCACAGAGAGGGCTGGAGGCGGGGAAGACATCATGTAGCAGCAACGACTCATTACTGAGTAAGTCCCTCCGGACTCCTTAACTGTACACTTTCTAAAGTGTGTTGGACAACTTAAAGGGGGACTAGAGACATGGGGGACCCCTTCCCTGAATGCAGCAAACATGCTGCATTCAGGGGTGCTTTCACTTTGGAAAGCATCAGGGGGGTGACAGGTCCTCTTTAATGCAACAGCAAACTGCAGATGAATTAGACACTATTAGACTATGTGCACACCTAGTGGTGCTTTACGCATTTTTTACTTGCAGTTGTCTGCAAGGGAAAACTCAACTCTTAATTGTCAGAAGGGTTTGTCCGGACACGGCTCAGAATTGTGTAAAATAGTCCAATAATTCACACTTCTCTATACTGTCTCTCCCGGTCTCTACTTTCTCCTATGTGACCGCTGCAGACAATCACTTGCTGTAGTGATGTGTGGTTATAGTAATTGACTGCCATGGTCACTCGTCCGTCCAGATGAAGCGAAAAGTAAACACATTTGATGTGAAATAAGGTGGCTGCTTCTATTATTCATTTTCCCATTTATTTTTAATTTTTTTTTTTTGTGGCCGGCACCACTTCTGTATTTATCACCATCTCCTGGTTTTTTGCTTCCAAATTCTGAGGTAAAAAACTCAGCAAATACTCAAGGTGTGAACATGACCTGACTCTGAATCCAACTGTGTGTTAGGCCGTGTGCACACATTGAGTATTTGGTGAGTTTTCACCTCAGGATTTGTGAGTCAAAATTAGGAGTGGTGATAAATACAGAAGTGGTGACGTGTTTCTATTATTCTTTTCATCCGATTGTTTCACTCCTGGTTTTGGCTACAAATCCTGAGGTAAAAAACTCACCAAATACCGTGTGCACGTGGCCTGAAACACAATTGACCTGACACTTAGGCCACGTGCACACACTGAGTATTTGGTGAGTTTTTTACCTCAGGATTTGTAGCCAAAACCAGGAGTGAAACAATCAGAGGAAAAGTATAATAGGGTCATTCCATGTCAAGTGAACCAATGATTATTACCTCTATATTTTTAATTCTTTTGAGATTTTGTTATTTGATAATAGCATGTCAGACAATGCAAAATGTGAAGAGAAAAATTTTTTAAAAAATTTATTTTTTTTTTAAATGATTTTCAAAGTTCGGAAAAAGTGTGAATTTCGCTGTTGCCTGCCTTTACGTTTCTCCTCATAACTAAGGCTAGGAATAAGATAGAGAGACAAAATAAACACCATTCTACTCAGAACTATACAGGCTTTCACCAGATATGTCACAAGAGGATCTTTGTTAATATTTTACCCATGTGATCGCAAGCGCAAAACTTTAAAACGTATTTCCGAAAAATCGGCGCGCTTTAAATATTTCAAAAACTGCCCATGTGTCTGCTTTGCTCTTAGCCACATCTGTACCAAATTTCAAGTTGGGATCGCAATGGGATCATATTTTAACATATTTTACTATTAATAGCGTCAATGGGTCATTCCATATCAAGTGATCTAAATATGAATATTTTTTTTTACCTGACGTCTTTAGATTTTTTTTTTTTTTTTCCTTTATGAAGTACTACTTTAGTTAATTACAAATTAAAAGTTTGGAATTTTTTTCTTCATCAGTTAATTTTTTACAGATTTTTAAAGTTTAAAAAAAGGGTGAATTTTGGCCTGGTACGACTTTAAATTTTTTTATCTCGGGCTAGAAATAAGATAGAGAAACAAAATAAACACCATTCTACTCAGAACTGTCCAGGCTTTCACCAGATATGTCACAAGAGTATATTTGTTAATTTTAATTTTTTACCTATGCGAATGCAAACGCAACATTTTGAAACGCATTTCCGAAAAAAACATTTTAATAAAAATTTTCCAAAACTGCCCATGTGTCTTTTATGCTCTTAGCCACATCTGTACCAAATTTCAAGTTGGGATCGATATTTTAAAATATTTAACTATGGTTAATCTCATTTTTATTAAATTTTGAAAAAACATATGAAAGACATACATTCAATCTTTTAACAAAATCTTGAGACATAAAATATACAAAAAGAGAATTCACAAAGTTATTAGTAACTTTAAGATAAGCTGCAAATTTACTTTTGCGCTTATCTCTGGTGCAATATATACTACAATCTAAATATAATTCCAAACACTCAAGTATACAACCTTTCTCAGGGTTTTGAGATGTTCTGATGTTAAGGGGACAAGCAGCCCCAGCAGAATGATTTTTATTACTTGGCCCCTTCTAACAGGTTGACCACGTAAGTGGGTCATTACCCGTTGAGGCCTAGTTGGAATAGTCTATCGACTGGTGTACCGGAAAGGAAGGCCGAAATATTAATGATCTACTCACAGCTCAGAGTTTCCGATACCTGTCTAATGTTCACTAGAATTCTGAAGGTATAGGTGTAGAAAGGAAATACCTAGACTGAATGTATCAGATGGGAAGAAAAGAGAGATAGAAAAGAAGAGAGAGAGAAGAGAAACAAAAACCGTTAGAAAAAGTTATACTGGGAAAGAAAAGCCACGTAAGAAAAAAACAAAAAAAGGAGGGGGGGGACGGGTGAGGTATGGGAAGGAGAAAGGGTACTCATCCCACTGGCTCCCCATCAGTCAGAGGTCGAGCCATATTATCTGTGCTGGAAAAGATACTCCTAAATTCTGCAGAGTCGTGAAAAAGAATCCATTCAACCCAAATCCCTAAGAATTTGTTCCGAGATCCCGACGCATCAGCTGCGAGCTCCTCCATTCGATATGTGTCCATCAATTCTTTGAACCAATCAAGTAGAGATGGAGCCCGGCTTGATTTCCAGAACCTCGGGATCACAGCACGAGCAGCCGAGATGCAAAAGCGGAGAATATCCCTCTTCTGTAGCCCAATAGGACCTGGAAAAATGGATAACATTGCCGATTCTGGGCAGCATTCGGCTTGTTTACCTGTTATCCGGGCGTATGCATTGAAAACCTCAGACCAGAACCGCCGGATTTCCCCACAACTCCACCAAATGTGTATCATTGTACCCTTCTCTTCCCCACAGCGCCAGCAGGTATCAGGGGTTCCAGGGAACATGTTCCGGAGTGTCGTCGGGCACAAGTACCATCTAGTGAGCAGCTTATAGCTTCTTTCTTGTGCAGAACAAGCGCTAGCTAGTGAGTGAGTAAATATAAAGCATTTCTGCCAATTAGCTTCTGAAATGCTACACCCCAATTCCCTCTCCCAAGCACGTTGGAAGTAAAGGGTGCCCTGCTCTCTCATGGACCCTAAGGCCTGGTATAGAACTGATATATTGCGCCTCGGTGGAGCCTCCAGTTGGAATAACCTCTCCAATACGTTGGGCGTCAATCTTACCCTGCAAGAGTGGTCAGCTGAATATAATTATGCTCTGTATTGGAGAAATTCGAATCACTTAAGAGGTCTCGTAGGTTCTTTGAGTTGTAGCTCTGCCATCGGGGGCAAACCACCACTGGACAGAGTCTGTCCTACTCGGGTGTCATCCACAATCCGCCAACATAAAAATCTCTGCCTGTCAAATCTGGGTGGGAAAGATGGGTTGGAAAAAAGGGGAGTCAAAGGGCTAAGTCTGTCGTTTAAGCGGAGGGTTTTCGTCACTAGGTGCCATACCTTCAAGGTGTTTCTGGTCATGTCTGTCAAAGGTACTAGGTCTGTGGAGTCTTTAGGGGAAATCCAAAGCAGGTGTTTCAGCGGAATCCCCAAACCCTCTTGCTCCACCCCTACCCATTTCTTGGAGGACGCATGATAATGCCAATCTAGAGCTCTAACAAGAGAGGAAGCCTCAAAGTACGCTCGTATGTTGGGTAGTCCAACCCCTCCTCTGGTCTCGGGCAAGGATAGGATATTCATTCGCAATCTGGACCTCTTGCCCCCCCAGACAAATCTAAGGATCATAGATTGCATTTTGGAGAGGAAACCTCTATCCAATAGAACAGGAACTGTCTGAAAAGTATATAAGAGTCGGGGCAAGACATCCATCTTGACTACGTTTATTCTCCCGAACCAGGATAGCTTTAATTGTCTATAGGAGGTAAATGCCGATTCCGCGTTAGTCAAAAGGGGTTGATCATTTAATATTGAATATTTGTTTAAGATCTTTTGGTATAAGGACTCCCAAGTACTTAATGGCTTCTACTTTCCATTTAAATGGGAACTGTTTAGATAGATGAGAAATCAATTCTCCAGGCAAAGAAATATTGAGTGCCTCGGTTTTGGAGCAATTCACTTTAAAGTTGCTCAATTGTCCGAACCGTTCAAACTCCATTAAGACCGAAGGGATGGAGACCAGGGGCTGGGAGATGTAAAGTAGCAGGTCATCTGCAAATAAGGCTAATTTGTGATGACTCTGTCCCAGCTTGACCCCATGGACGCATTCATTGGACCTAAGTGCAAAATATTTAACTATTATAGTGTCAATTCAAAAGTCACCAAGAACACAATCAGTCATTTTTTCACAATTGCCCGTCAATAGTTTGAATTTGATATAAAGAAACATAGTCTTGTAACATCTCAAATGAAAGCTGTTACCGTTCTGAGTAAAATGACGCCTCTCCCACTTCATTATCTTATTTCTAGCCTGAGATAAAAAAATTTAAAGTCGTACCAGGCCAAAATTCACCCTTTTTTTAAACTTTAAAAATCTGTAAAAAATTAACTGATGAAGAAAAAAATTCCAAACTTTTAATTTGTAATTAACTAAAGTAGTACTTCATAAAGGAAAAAAAAAAAAAATCTAAAGACGTCAGGTAAAAAAAAATATTCATATTTAGATCACTTGATATGGAATGACCCATTGACGCTCTTACTAGTAAAATATGTTAAAATATGATCCCATTGCGATCCCAACTTGAAATTTGGTATAGATGTGGCTAAGAGCAAAGCAGACACATGGGCAGTTTTTGAAATATTTAAAGCGCGCCGATTTTTCGGAAATGCGTTTTAAAGTTTTGCGCTTGCGATCACATGGGTAAAATATTAACAAATATCCTCTTGTGACATATCTGATGAAAGCCTGGACAGTTCTGAGTAGATTGGTGTTTATTTTGTTTCTCTATCTTATTTCTAGCCCGAGATATGATAGAAAATGTAAAGCCATACCAGGCCAAAATTCGCACTTTTTTAAAACTTTAAAAATCTGTAAAAAATTAACAGATAAAGAAAAAAATTCAAAACTTTTTTTTTGTAATTAGATAAAGTTGTTCTTCAGATAGAAATTTTTTTTTAAAAATCTGAGGACGTCAGGGAAAAAAAATATTCATTTTTGGATCACTTGACATGGAATGACCCAATAGAAACACGTCACCATTTTTGTATTTTTTATCCGCTCTTGGTTTTGGCTACAAATCCTGAGGTAAAAACTCCCCAAATACTCAATGTGTGCACACGGCCTAACATACAATTGACTTGAGAGTTGGATCGTGTCCACACCTTGAGTATTCGGTGAGTTTTTTACCTCAGAATTTGGAAGCAAAAAACCAGGAATGGTTGAAAAATACAGAATTGGTGACCTGGTTCTATCAGGCCCCTTTCACACTAGCGTTTGTTAAAATTTGCGGCAGATTTACCGCGTCTGCCGCATAAAGGCCGCACTTGCGGCACGCCCCATGCATTGTCTGTGGGGCTTGCGGCCAGTGCAGTATATCTGCGGTTCTGGCAGTTGCGGACGCAAAAAAAAACGCGGTCAGCAGCGTTTTGTTTTTTTTTTGCGGCTGCAACTCCCGCAAGTGCCGGGACCACGGTTATACTGCACTTGCCGCAAGCCCCATAGACAATGCATGGGGCTTGCCGCATGTGTGCCGCAAACGTTAGTGTGAAAGGGGCCTTATCATTTTCCTCTGATTGTTCCACTCCTGGTTTTGGCTACAAATACTGAGGTAAAAAACTCCCCAAATACCCAATGTGTGCAGATGGCCTAAGGGTACCGTTACACGTCGCAACATTGCATGCAATTTCACCTGCAATTTGCTGGTTGCAATGAAATCATGGACACATTGTTCCATTTGTACACGGCAATGTGTCCATGATTTCACTGCAACCAGCAAATTGCATGCAATGTTGCGACGTGTAACGATACCCTAAGACTCAAAGCTTTGTAGTGTGTCCGGGGCTGTAGTGGGGTGGTTGCAGGCTGCAGGACCCAGCGGGAGGTCTCCTGCTCCCACTCATTTAATATGCACTGCCGCTGTCCATCACGTGGTGCTGAAACTGCACCGCGGTGATGGACTGGGGGAACAGCGCATATTAAACTGTCTGCTCCCCCCTGTGATGGCACATACTCCCCACCTTCCCCCCCCGTGTTAGAAATGGCTCTCCATGCTGCTGCCAATAATAAAATAATAACCACATTACTTACCTTTTCCAGCGATGTCCTGGCTCCTCCATGCAGCTGCGCTCCTCCACTCCCTGCTTCTTCTCTGTACAGATGGTCATGTGATCGGCTCAGCAGTGACATCATCTCTGTGCGCCCGATTACATTACCGGCGTTACAGAGAAGAAGCAGGGGGTGGAGGAGCGCAGCTGCATGGAGGGAGCCAGGACATCGCTGGAAGAGGTGAGTAATGTGGTTGTTATTTTATTATTGGCGGCAGCATGGGAGGCCATATCTAATACAGGGGGGGGGGGGGCGTGTGCCACTGGGCGTGTGCCAACCATAACCAGAATAAGGGGGCCATATCTAGGATGGGGGGCTATATCCCAGAATGAGCGACCATGTACCAGGATGAGGGTCCTATGAGGGACATATACCCTATAGGATTTGTAAGACGGACACTGAAATTATAAGAAGGTCCCGATTTAACATTAAAAATGTTTTTTTTTCTCTCTTTTCCTTCACCAAATTTGGGGGTGCTCTTATAATCCGGTGCGTCTTATAAAGCGAAAAATACGGTACTCAACTTGTGGACGTGACCTAACTCTCAAGTCTACTGTGTGTCAGGACATGTGCACACATTGAGTATTTGGTGAGTTTTTACCTCTGTATTTGTAGCCAAAACCAGCAGTGGGTGATAATACAGAAGTGGTGACGTGTTTCTATATTACTTTTCCTCTCATTGTTCCACTCCTGATTTTAGCTACAAATACTGAGGTAAATAACTCACCAAACACTCACATTTTTGCCCATATGCACTTTCAGTCCTCTTGCTGGTCTTATACTCGCCTGCTGCCATCTTCATTTTTTCCAGCATCGCTCCAGTCGGTCTCTTGTGATTTGTGACCAGTCTGCAGCTCCAGTGTTTTATGGAGGGCAAAACTCAATACAAGTCTCGTTGATTTGCATGGATATCTTGTGACGTTACTTCTGGCTTTCAGCCAGTCAGAAGTTATGGGCACTAAGATGGCGCTGCAGGACCGGAGTGGCACCGAATAATGATGAAGCCGCCAGATCGGTGAGTAGAATACAGGGGCTTACAATTTTAAGCACCATGCCAGCGTTTTGGTTTTATTTCAGCACTGGAGTGGAGCTTCAAATGTAAGTCCCTGTATTATACTCGCCCTCTGGCAGTACCTGAAGCCTGCCATGTTAATATTGAATCTTTTAGGATTATTCCCAGGCAGCTCTCTTAGTACCAGGCACTGAATTTAGCTTTTAGGAAATATTAGAAATGTACAAAAAAAATTTTTTTAGTCATAGACTAAAAAGTTTAGGAGGTTGCGGACCATGTCGTCATACCCCGATAACGCTTTATACACAGATATGTAGAGATGATATCGTTCTGCCTGGTGAGATATACAACATAAACAATATGATTATATCCCATCATAGGAACGACGGAGAACGTCCGGGCAGCTGGAGCGGCTCTGACCGGCAGGCGGACGTGGTCCATTACATCAGTGAGACGTGCAGTTTGGCGCTGCAGCTTTGCGGCTGGAGAAAAAGGATCAGACACCGATATCGGACCGTTCCTGACCTCATTGGAACAGGAAGGAGATGAAAGAGAGCGGCGGCCATCGTGTTGTTTAACCTGGATATCCGTCGTGCCATCCAGATCCTGAATAAGGGGGCGTCCACCGGGAAAGGTTTGAGCTTTAATCTTATTATCTCATTGTTTGGCGTGAGACATCTCACCCATGTCTGATGGTCGGCGGAATATTGTCAGCACAAGGCCACCCACTTTATCCAGGCAGAGCCGACATGAGGCAAAGTGATAAGCGCTCTTTATTCTAGGGGTCAATAAGGGACACGGGTCAGACCCTCCATCACTTGATGCTTGTAAGGCTGGGGTCACACACACAGATATCTGGGCAGATATTGTTCACAGATCTCTGGTTGCAGTGAAATCATGGACAGATTGCTCCATTTGTACACAGCCACAAAATGGAACCATGTGTCCATGATTTCACTGCAACCAGAGATCTGCGAACAATATCTGCACAGATATCAGTGTGTGTGACGTGGCCCTAAGTCGGTTCAAGATTGATTATTTACTTTCTGGGTTCACACGGGAATCTAAGCAGGACCCAAAACTGAATTTAAGACGGAAAAAGGAGGGGAACAAACTTGTAAAATAATTTAAAAAAATGATCTTGAAGCAAGGTATAGTGTAATAATGTCCGTAAAGAAAGTGAGAAAATGCAAAAGGGGTGTGTGTTCCCACTGAACACTACAGTAATGGTAGGAAGCACAAAAGACCCCAATGTCCATAATCTGATTCCTACAAAACTTTCCGCCAGTACCATGTTCCAGTTGTCAGTCAGGACCCTTCATTAGCTCTCCTGTTGAAGTGAATGGGAGCGGAGCAGCATAATGGTAGTGAGCAGGAGGGCGTTCAGTCCCTCATATGTCTGTTCAGGCCTCGGTAGAGGATGTTCATACACAGCCACCATTCTTTTGGTCATCCTATCTGCACCGGCCTCCTCCTTCCTTCGTCACCTCCCTGCACAAAGTGATGACACCAGCTGTAGTGATAACTTAATTGTTTTTCATTTTTTACAGGAGATCTGAATCTCAATGTTGTAGTGATGGCGCTGTCCGGATATACAGACGAAAAGAATTCTCTCTGGAGAGATGTGCAGCTCCCTCTGAATCAGCTGACTAACCCTTACCTCGCCGTCATGTTCACCTTCCTCACTAGCGACCCCGGGTCCTACCACACCGTTCTGGTGAGTCGGATCATGATGACCGCAGCTTTGGTGTGTGTGTATCCCTGCGGGGAGGTTTTATGTCCTTCCTCTTTGAAAAGGAGAGTGGGGCACCGATCACCTTTGGACTGTATAAACAGTGAAGCAGCCTCACCTGCAGACAATCAGGGGTGCACTTGGCTTAAATAGATTATGACATGCTTTATCTTGAGAGAAGAAAAAAGGCACTCACCCGATTGTCTTTAGTCGCTAAAGGACGGCTTTATTCCACATTATTCTACAAGCTTGGACCAGCTGAAGGATCAACAGGTCTGAAACGGTGCCGTTGTCCGCACCTCCTCCACCCCCTCCCCTTACACCTTGTACCTAAATATGGAATAAAGCCGTCCTTTAGCGACTAAAGACAATCGGGTGAGTGCCTTTTTTCTTCTCTCAAGATAAAGCAAATTTATGCCCTTCCTCGTTCTCTCGGGTCCTCTACCTGGGAGTTTGAGGCTTTGCGCAGTATTTTAGTTCTTCCCAGCACTGCACTTTTGTGGACTAAACGCCCCGTTACACGGCACAACATCGGCACAACATCGCTCAAAAGTGACGCGTGAAACGATGTTGAAACGACATCATTAGTTAGTACGTCGTTGCGTGTAACCGAACGATTCAACTACGATAATTAGTCAAGTTGGAGTTGACAGGTTTATGAACACGTTCCAAAACCTGACGATTTCAGCTCAACCAACCTCTGCACCGTACTGTGTGACACCGCGATAACGATGTCACGGACGACTTCGCTGATTCACAGCAATAAGCAGGGATCGTTTGCAGGGTTTGCGAACGATCCCTGCTCACAACATCGTTGGTGAGTTGTCCACAATATCTAGACAGGTGACATCTCACCAGCGATGTTGAATGGATCTCAAAAACGACCAGTCGTCCACGAGATTGTAGCCAACTTTCGTAACGACGTCGTGCCATGTAACGGGGCTTTAAGAGTTCAGATGTTGCTCCTGGGATCTGTTGTAACCATTTGTCTGACTTGGGGGTCACTGCTCTGATTGCTCCTATCACCACTGGCATCACTGTTGCCTTCACCTTCCACATCTTCTCCAGTTCTTCTTTGAGGTCCTGGGATTTCTCCAGCGTCTCATATTCCTTCTATCTGATGTTGCTGTCATTTGGCACTGCCATTGCTGTCTTCTGATCCTTGCCTACTAAGGATAAATTAAATTAGGCAAAATATATAATCGTCTCACCCATCCTGAGGTTGCAAAGCTTCCTAATTCCACAGTCCAAAAGTAAGTGATTGAGTATAAAATAAAATGTCAAAGTTTTATTTCATCTGATCAAAAACTTATCAAGGAACGTGTCAGAACCTTCAGAATTACTGTCCCAGCGACAAATAGAACACAGGTTTATGCATTGTAAAAGAAACCTTACTCAACCCTTCGAGACGCATCAACCTGTTCTATTTGTTGCTGGGACAGTAAGGCCCCATTCACACAGAGCATTTATACTCTGTTTTTTATTGATCCATTTTTGGTGCAGTTTTTGCACCAAAAACATTCTGTGTTTTTGCAGAAAAAGCATCACAAGCGCATCATCTGTTTGTGCTACTTTTTTGCTACTTTTTCAGGGGGTGGGGGGTCACAGAGACACCCACATTTTATTACCCTCCCCTCGATCTCACGGTGATCCTGGTGATGTCTTCCTCCGGGCATCGGCAGGACCTGTGGGTAGTATGTACGGTACTTACAGGACCTGTGCCCCATGTGACTGAGACACATGGGCAGGTCCTGGGAGCACCAGACTACTCACAAACAAGACCTGCCGATGCCCAGGAGGGAAGACCTCACCAGGGATCACCATGGGATCGTGGGGAGGGTAAATAATTGGATGTTACTTATTATTATTATTATTATTATTTTATTGTTACACTGACATCTGCTCAACAGATTGGAAATCCATTCACTTTGCTGCAGATGTGGTGATTGATCCATTTTTGGTGCAGTTTAAAAAAAAAACCAAAAAAAACCTCAACACCGCAAAGGGATCAAAAACATCCAGTGTGAACACAGCCTAATTCTGATGGTTATGTCACGTTCCTTGATATGATTTAATCTGATTAAATAAAAGTTTTACATTTTATGGAAGTGCCGGGTTCATCAGTTACTTATGGATAAATTAAATTGGGAAACATTCATTTACAACATAATAGACCCACATAATACAATAGTGTCACATGTCAACCACTGCACAGGGCCTTCAAGAAATCGAAGAATCAGACGTAATCTGAATGAGGTTCCTCAAAGTTAGAGGTTCACAAACTTTCTGACCTTGAGAGCCACTTTGGGCTCCTGCGCCCTCTCAGTAGCGACACCCAGAGCCCCCATTACTGGTATAATGACAGCCAAAGTTTTTCCACAGACATAACCCTTGAAGCAATATACCAAGATCGGGGTTCCTACCTCACCCCCATTCATATCTGCTCTTCTGTGTGGAGATACTCACAAGACTCCCCATCTGGAGACGTAATCTTCAGAGCTGTTTGCTAGACCTGGTGCTAATGCACCAAGCTGGAAGTCGACCATGAGCCGCACATCATGGTCCCTCGAGCCACATGTGGCCCCCGAGCTACCGATTGCTACCTTGAGCAGGAATCCCCAATTAGTCTTGCCAATTTCTCTTTAATAAGAGAGAACAACTCAAGAAGAAAAGGAGAGGAAGAAAGAGGGGAAAGTATTAAAGGGAATCTGTCAGCAGGTTTTTGCTGTGTAAGCTGAGGAGAGCATCCTGTAAGGGTTAATAAAACAAGTCAACTGTGCTTCTCTTATCAGGCTCTGTGCTATTGTTTACCTCAACTGAAGGCTTTA
>JARQOC010003803.1:0-13885 GCA_033576535.1 Allobates femoralis | reverse complement strand
GAAAGTAATATACAGAACAGGTAAAACCCAAATATGCAATACATGACTCTTTCTAAAAGGATCCTTCAGAGAGAAATACTTCCAACCTAATGTGTCACTCTAGACATAACTAGAACAGCCTATATTTCCCATATTACATGTGTGGTCAGAGTGCATCTCACCGGTTTACATTGGATTGGGTCATGTCTTACATTACCAGACAGTAGTGTCGCTGTTTTCGGAAAACAAATATGGAAAAGCCTTTAACCAGTCATATAAGTTACAATGTTGCTATCCAACTAACTAAGCTTGATGATCCCCCATATAAATATCTGTATACTGTATTTTTTGTATTATGAGACGCAGTTTTGTTCCCCAAAATTTGGGGGGAAAGTGGGGGGTGCGTTTTGTAATCCAAATCTACAGTTTCTGTACTTTAGGGGGGCGGCTCGGCAGTGGTGTCCGGAGGCTGGCTGCGGGCTGCAGAGGCAGCCCGTGGTCACGTCCCCCCGCTCACTAAACTCATATATTATGCACTGCATCCCGCTGTCCACCTCTCAGTGCTGAAACCTTGCTGAGAGATGGACGGGAGGGGAGGCGCATATTATATGAGTCTTCTGTCACCCCCCTATTGTGCACTCACACCCTCCATTCTGGATATGCCCCCCGTCACTCTATATGCCCCCATGCTGGCGCACAAAGTACAATAATAAAAGCTGTATAACTTACTCTCTGCCGATCCCTGCCTGCAGTTTGCCACCTTCTTTCTGTCTCTGTGCTGATTGGTATCCGATCATGTGACCGAGGCCCACAGACGTGACGTCATCGTTGTGGGCCCTACTCAGTCACATGATTGGATGCCGGGCAGAAAGAGAGGAAGAAGGTGGCGAACTGCAGGCAGGGAGCGGCGGAGGGTAAGTTATACAGCTTTTATAATTTTACTGTGTGCGCCAGCATGGGGCATATAGAGTGACGGGGGCATATCCAGAATGGAGGGGGTGAGTGCTGGACGAGAGGGCCATGTCCAGGATGGGTGGCTATGTTACGCCATTGTGGGCTGTGTACCGGCATTGTGGGCTATGTACCGCGACTGTGGGCTGTGTACCATCATTGAGAACTATGTACCATCACTGTGGGCTATGTACCGCCACTGTGGGCTATGTACCGCCACTGTGGGCTATGTACCGCCACTGTGGGCTATGTACCGCCACTGTGGGCTATGTACCGTCCCTGCGGGCTATGTACCGTCCCTGCGGGCTATGTACCGTCCCTGCGGGCTATGTACCGTCCCTGCGGGCTATGTACCGTCCCTGCGGGCTATGTCCTGTCCCTGCGGGCTATGTCCTGTCCCTGCGGGCTATGTCCTGTCCCTGCGGGCTATGTCCTCCCTGCGGGCTATGTCCTGTCCCTGCGGGCTATGTACCGTCCCTGCGGGCTATGTACCGTCCCTGCGGGCTATGTGTCATCACTGCGAACTATGTACCATCCACAAGAGGCTATGTACCATCACAAGAGGCTATGTACCATCCTTGGGGCTATCCATGATGAGGGGCTATATACCATCACTGGAGGCCATATCCAGGATTTGGGGGACTATGTACAGTCACTGAGGGGCTCTGTACCATCACTGGGGCCATATCCAGAATGGAGGGGGTGAGTGCAGGACGAGAGGGCCATGTCCAGGATGGGTGGCTATGTACCATCACTGGGGGCTATGTACAGTCACTGGGAGCGATGTACCATCACAGGGGACTATCTACCAACACTGGGAGCTATGTACAATCACTGGGCCATATCCAGGATTGGGGTATGCACCATCACTGGGGCCATATCCAGCATTAGGACTATGTACCATCACTGGGGGTTGTGTATCATTACTGTGGGCCATATCCAGGATGAGGGGCTATGTACAGTAACTCAGGGCCATATCCAGCATGAGAGGCCTTGTACCAGGATGGGGGGATATATATATATATATATATATTATAATATATATTAAAACTTTATATTTTTTTCTTCTTTTTCCTTCACCAAATTTGGGGATGTGTTTTATAATCCGGATCATCTTATAAAGTGAAAAATATGCTACATCCTGACCCTCCTTGTGTAGTAACTGATGATCCATTACAATACACTTCACAGTTTCACTGTATGTGTGATATCTCGTATCTTGCAGATTTTAAAATGTAGCGGATTATAAAACGCACCCCAAATTTGGAGGAAGTAAATAGAAAAAAATTAATTGTTAATGTTAAAAAAGCAGTCCATTTTATAATCCAGATATAGCCTACCTGGAGGGGTGCAGTGGAGCGGAGTCACAGGTTGCAGGGTCGCCACTGAAGGAAGTTAGCGCCTGTAGAAGTGGGGCAATGCTGTGAGCCCGAGGCTGGGAGGAGTGGGTGTGATGGTGGCGAGAGGCGGATGCTATTGATCTTACGGCAATTGAATGATGGGCTTCAGGAAAGTGTCTTCGAAGGCAGCGTACACACAGATTGAGATCTTAGAGAGCCGAGATTTCAATCTGTGTGTGTGCTGCTTCTGACACGATGGATTTTAGGAAAATGGCTTCGAAAGTGGCGCATCTCGGCTCTCCAAGATCTCAATCTCAACCTGTGTTCGGTGGTGTCAAATGGCGGCGGTGACAGAGCAGGCACAGCTAAAGATCTGAGAGAGCAGAGAGCTCGATCTGTGCCTGCCCTGCCTCCACTGCCTTAATACATTCTCTCATTATTCTGGCTTTTGACAAATATTAATAATTATAGTAAACCTAATGGACCTTAAACAGTAAAGGTTTATTCTGATTTCATGTCAGATAGTGAGGAAGAAAAGTATATGTGTCTTTTTATATAGTGTATGTAAACATCTGGTTTAAACTATATAGAAATAACTGTCAGTATCTGAGATGAGACAAATTTGCAGTTTTCGCCATCACATAGTGACACTCACCTCTGTAGAGCCGCTGGCAGAGCACTGTCTCTTGATCCTCAGGTGGAGTGCTGTCTCTTGATCCTCAGGTGGCGCGGTCTCTTGATCCTCAGGTGGCGCGGTCTCTTGATCCTCAGGTGGCGCGGTCTCTTGATCCTCAGGTGGCGCGGTCTCTTGATCCTCAGGTGGCGCGGTCTCTTGATCCTCAGGTGGCGCGGTGTTTCTAGATCCTCTGGTGGAGAGTGGTGTGCCTCAATCCACGTGAAGTGGAGAGGGTGTTCCTCAATCCACGCTAGGTGGAGAGGGCTGTTCCTCAATCCACGTGAAGTGGAGAGGGGTGTTCCCTCAATCCCACGCGAGGTGGAGAGTGGTGTGCCTCAATCCACGTGTAATAAATATGGGGAATAATCCGAGAATAATCCGAGAATAATCCAAGAATAAGTCAAGAATAAAGTGTCGCTTTTGAGAGCAAAAGGAGCCGGTCTTAACTCTTAACAGAGCAATCACTGACTGGCACCAACTGTCATTTTTTCTGTCTCTTTATGTTCAATCCTGCGATGTGATTGGTTGACAGTTGTGGCGCATGCCATGATGATGCAATCGGCAGTTTATATGAGAGACAGACAGTGCACTCTAATAATATTATAAGGGAGATACAATATATTACTTTCTAAACTGTCTTTAGAGTAGGTCTCCTTATTCCTTGTTGTGTCATTTGGGCAAGCTGCGGTGATCTCACAACCATAATGTGACCGCTGCAGCCAATCACTGAATGACATCAGTCACATTTATCATAAATGATACAGAAATTTACATGTAGACAGAGATTAGCAGTTCAGCAACTTCCAGCATTTCACTTTATAATCATGTATTACAAGTTTATCCATAAACAAGATCAGCCACCTTGTAAGGTGATTGCCTTGTCAGCGCTCAACAATATATCAATCAAAGAGAAGAGAGCAATAGCTAGATTTGATAAAGTGCTTTTTTTATTAGTATTATTATTATTATTTATTTATTATTATTTAATAATCTGGACAAGGGGATGAGGGACGAATACAGTGGGTCAAGGACCCAGAACACATGGGTACATTGTGGAAATTACAAGGTCATACAAAACTCACAATAAAAATTCAAAGTCATGGGGAGAAAATTCTGCTTCCAGTATATATATACACAATGCTCAGTTGATTGTAACTATTGCACCATTTTAACACCACCAATACCACTATTTAAACAGTCTAAATACAAAATTTCTCTGTCTCATAGTACAAAACGGCATATACCATATATACAATATTAATCAGGTGACCCACCAGGACTATACCTCTATCAAATATCACAGTAATGTACAATATTGGTTGATGACCTTAGAATTAAGTATCACCGCTGCTATCATAAGGTGCATTCTCTAGTGCAATGTTCATCTAGGAGGACTACTGTGCCCAGCAGCCATCACTGGAATGGAGCATTGAACATAAGGCTGTAACTAACAGGCAGCTGAAAATACCCCCATATTTACCAGTACCGCAATGTTTCAGGGCCCAGGTGGAGGGAGACAAGTCAGGGCTGCAGACCCCGACGCCGTTTTGTGGCTAGGGCTGAGAGGGCTGTGGAGTCGGTAAGCCAAAAATTCAACTCTGACTGTGACTCTGCAAACCAGACTCCACCAAATAGGACACCGACTCCGACTCCACAACTATGGCTGTGAAGTCAGTAAGCCAAACATTCGACTCCTCAATTTCCTGGACTCCGACTCCACCCAAAATAGACTCTGACTCCATGACTCCGACTCCACAGCCTGATAGTCAGTATATTATATAATATTAAAATGATTTTTTTTCACACCAGGTTCACAAAGAATCTGTGTCCTGATAAAATCAACCTCAGCACCCTGAAAGGAGAAGGTCAGTTGACTAACTTGGAACTTGATGAAGATGTTCTCCAGAACATGTTGGATTTACCAACCTGGCTCGCCATCAATAAAGTGTTCTGCAACAAAGCTGCTATTCGGGTAAGTTCATTTTTGATGGCTCCTAACAAATCCATCTGATTAGGCTGCACCAACTCTTGACCACCTTCTATTTTCATTTATTAAACAACATATGTTCGGGTTTTGGGTTAAGGATTTGGTGAGCAGAATGTTGTTGAGTAGCAATATTGAGAATTTTGAAGGATGGGTTTGGATTAGTGATGTTCTAGCACTACAATGCTCAAGTGCTCAGTATTCAACATGAACAGGTCTGATGCTCATTCTGGCACGACTCGGGTACCGAGTATAATGGATGTCAATGTGAAAGATGCTTGAGTTTCCCATTGACTTCCATTATACTTGATACTTGGGTTGAACTTGTTCGAGCTTCCAACCTGCTCGTTTCAAGTTTCCTGCTGTAGTAGAGGACTAAGGGGCCTGTGTTTATCCATGAGGACCTAACAGTAGGACACAATCTGATCCCACCTTTTTGGTTTTCAGTTGTGACCTCTGCACGCTCATAAATTAATGACAAATGTTGACGTATCCGGCGATATCTACAGGTTCAGCCGATAGTCTAATGTCCATGACGTTGTTGCCCAACGTTTCGTCGGAGATGTCCATCGGGTATTTGCGATTGCGGATTGTTTTACCTTATCGTCTTTATTTTTTGCCGGTGAATCACCTATTAATACGAGATTACTAATACCTTGCATTTACTTGTTTTGCAGATACCACGGACAAAGCTGAAGACTCACCCAATTACTCTGGTTTGTTTTTTCATCTATAATTTCAGAATGATGATTCCTGTGAAATGCTAAAAAAATATTCCTTATGCTTAAAGGGAATCAACCACCAGGATATTAACTTATAAATTATAAAGATGGTGCCATACAGATGCTGAATGCAATTATACCTTTAGTTGATAGATTGCAGTGAAAAGAATATGAGTGGCATTGGCGCATGTGCAGATTGATTTTGTGTCTTCATCTGAGCATGCGCCGATGCCGCTCATGGTCGTCTCCACAGTGTCTGAAGACCTGACCCACATAGTCCCACTCCTGCTGTACTAATTTCTGCAACTTTCATAAAACTATTTACTGCAATCAAATATACAATCTGAAAAACTGGCGGTGTGATGTCATTCGTCCTTATAGCATTTGTAGGGCACCTTCCTTTATTTCATATGGGAAAATTCTAATGTTTGGTTCTCTTTTACTTTAGCTGATGTTATGGGGACTGTATCATTAACACCTTAGTGACGGCCCACTGCATATATACGTCGTCAAAACAGGGTCCTTATTCTGTTAGGACGTGAAAATAAGTCACAACAGAATAAGCCCTGGTTTGACGCCCCTGGAGCTAAAATCTCCAGGGGTTTCAGCTACCGGGGTAGCTGAGACCCTACAGATTAAGAATTAGCTGGTGTTTTACCGACACCTGTAATGTGATGACTGGTAAGCACCGTTTACTGAGCATCACATTACACAAAGTGAAAGTGCCGGTAAAAATGCTTTCACTTTGATCCGACATAAAAACACATGTCGGAAGAAAGTGAAAGCATTAACCCCCTAGCCCACCGAGACCCCCAGTACTGGGGATCATCCCCCCTACCCCCCCTAACCCCTAACCATCTAAAAATGGAGGCGGCCGGCGCCAAACCCGCTGCCTCCGCTTCATCTCTATGCGATCTGTCAGATCGCATAGAGATGCCGCCATTCCTGGGGGGCCACTGGTCCCCTCAGTGGCCCCCCATTGTCATCCCCCCACACCCCTGAACTCCCCCTCCTCCGCTCGCCAGCTCCCCCTGCTGCGCACCCCCTCCTCTTTGCTGCGCTCCCCCTCCAGTCATCAACCCCCCCCATCCCCCATCCTTCCCCAGGTCTTCCCCTGCCTGGCCTCAACCCCCTTCCCAACTCCCCCCTCCGGTCCGCAGCCCCCCCACTCTGCTCCGGTCCCCTGGGCCCCCTTCCCTGCTCTCTCATACTTACCCGTCCTGCAGCGTCACCGGCCGTCTTCTCTCTGCCTTTGTCCCGGCGCTGCTGCTCTGCGTGCGCCAAAACAGAGGCAGAGTTAACCCCTGAACGACCACACAGGGTCTTCTGCAGTTAACCCCCTGTGTGGTCACAAGGGGTTAACTGCAGATCATCATCCCTGTGTGGTCACAAGGGTTACTGCATCTGCAGTTAACCTCCTTGTGACCACACAGGATGATGACCTGCAGTTAACCCTTTGTAATCAGAAGGGGTTAACTGCAGGTCATCATCCCTGTGTGGTCACAAGGGTTACTGCTGATCCAGTAACCCTTGTGACCACACAGGATGATGACCTGCAGTTAACCCCTTGTGACCACACAAGGGGTTAACTGCAAGTCATCATCCCTGTGTGGTCACAAGGGGTTAACTGCAGATCTGGTAACCCTTGTGACCACACAGGGATGATGATCTGCAGTTAACCCCTTGTGACCACACAGGGGGTTAACCTCAGATCATCATCTGAATGAGAATCGTCGCGGGATCTTCCCAATGGACTACGTCGGACCTTCCCAATGGACTACGTCGGACCTTCCCACTGGACTTCGTCGGGTCACCGTAATAAAGATGGGGTCTAAATATGTGTTTGTGTTTTTTTTCCAATAAAAATATTTTTCTCTGTGTTGTGTTTTCTTTACAATCTACTAGAGATTCCTAATGGTCCGGTCTAATATTGGCCAGACGTTATGAATCTCGGGCTTAGTGCCAGCTGCCAAAAAGCTGGCATTAACCCCTTATTACCCAGTCTGCCACCGCTACACAGCAGCTGGAAGAGCTGGATACAGCGCCAGAAAATGGCGCTTCTATGAATGCGCCATTTTCTGGGGCGGCTGCGGACTGCAATTCGCAGCGGGGGGGGGGCCCAGAAAGCTTGGGCCTCCCTGCGCTGAGGATTCCAGGCCCCAGCTGCCTAGTTGTACCTGGCTGGCCCAAAAATATGGCGAAGCCCACGCCATTTAAAAAAAAAATTATTTTATGAAATAACTTTTTTAAAAAAAGGGGCTTTCCTATATTTATGGTTTCCAGCCAGGTAAAACTAGGCAGAAGGGGTTGGTGGCAGCCCGTAGCTGCCTGCTGTACCTGGCTGGACCAAAAATATGGCGAAGCCCCACATCATTTTTTTTTTAATTTAATAAAGAAATACTAAAAAAAATGCAGGGGAGGACACGACCAGGACACGGTGTCTCCGTATCTTGTACACATGCTCTAAAAGTGAGAAATTGTGTGAAAAAAAAGAAAATGTTCAATATGACATTATCAAATTCTGTGAAGTAGCTGTAGGTTCCAAATGCTCACTGTACCCCTAGATATAATCCTTGAGGTGTCTAGTTTCCAAAATGGGGTGACTTGTGCGGGAGCTCCAATGTTTAGGCACATAGGGGCTTCCCATATGCGACATGGTGTCCGCTAACTATTGGAGCTAATTTTCCATTCCAATTGTTAGCGGACACTATGCCACGTATGGAGAGCCCCTGTGTGCCTAAACATTGGAGCTCCCCCACAAGTGACCCCATTTTGGAAACTAGACCCCCCAAGGAACTTATCTAGATGCATAGTGAGCACTTTGAACCCTCTGGTGCTTTACAAATTGATCCGTAAAAATGAAAAAGTACTTTTTTTTCACAAAAATTTTCTTTTCTCCTCAATTTTTTCATTTTCACATGGGCAACAGGATAAAACACATCCTAAAATTTGTTGGCCAATTTCTCCTGAGTACACCGAGACCTCATATGTAGTCATAAACCACTGTTTGGGCGCACCGCAGGGCTCGAAAGGAGCGCCATTTGACTTTTTGAATGGAAAATTAGCTCCAAAAGTCAAATTGTGCTCCTTCCCTTCTGAGGCCTGCCGTGCGCCCAAACAGTGGTTTATTAAGGAACAATATAGAAATGGTGGTATTTAGAATATGAGCCCTACACAAGGACACTGCACTGATCAGTATTACCTTTAGATCTTTATTGGATATTAACAAATATGAGTCCTCGCCATAACATGTTTCGACACTAATGCGTCTTCCTCACATTTGTTAATATCCAATAAAGATCTAAAGGTAATACTGATCAGTGCAGTGTCCTTGTGTAGCGCTCATATTCTAAATACCACCATTTCTGTATTGTTCCTTAATTTATCCTCCTTATTGGGAGTGTGGTGGAAGAGAGCTGCTCTGCACACAAGGACCTGGCTGGTAAAACAGACACGTGATCGATCTCGGGACCCGGAGTTGGAGCTGGACAATTAGTTTGGAACCAGGAACCGGCGAGTAAAGGTCTCGGATCCCTTCCTCTCCACTGAGCCTACAATCTGGTTGTGCAGAGACGGCACAACCAGTTAAGGTGAGTGAGGAATCAGTGTAACGGAGAATTTAATCTGCCTTTAGTAAACAGTGTGGCGCAACCGAAAAATTTCTGCTTTATACAAACAGTGGTTTATGACCACATATGAGGTATCGGTGTGCTCAGGAAAAATTGCCCAACAAATTTTAGGATGCATTTTATCCTGTTGCCCATGTGATAATGAAAAAATTGAGGCTAAAAGAACATTTTTGTTGGAAAAATTAAATTGTCCATTTTTAGTTTCCACTTTGTTTTAGTTGCTGTGAAGCACCTGAAGGGTTAATCATTTTCTTGAATGTAGTTTTGAGTAGCTTGAAGGGTGCAGTTTTCGGAATGGTGTAACTTGTGGGTGTTTTCTGTCATGTACACCCCTCAAACGGACTTCAAATGTGATGTGGTCACATAAAAAAATGGTTATGTAAATTTTGCTGGAAAAATGAAAAATTGCTGATAAACTTTGACCCCTTATAACGTCCTAACCAAAATTTTATTTTTCCAAAATTGTGCTGATGTAAAGTAGACATGTGGGAAATGTTATTTATTAACTATTTTGTGTCACATAACGCTTCGGTTCAACAGAATAAAAATGACAAATTTGAAAATTGTCAAATTTTCAAACTTTTTTGCCAATTTTTTATATTTTCACAAATAAACACAAAAATTATTGACCTAAATTTACCACTAACATGAAGCCCAATATGTCACGAAATAACAATCTCAGAATCGCTAGGATCCGTTGAAGTGTTCTAGAGATATAACCTCATAAAGGGAGAGTGGTCAGAATTACAAAAAACGGTCTGGTCATTAAGGTGGAAATTGGCTCCATCACTAAAGGGTTAAAGGGACTTTTTATAAGAGTCCTCCAGCAATCAGCAGATCATGACTACTTTGTATGTGTATGATTCCCCGGAGTGACCCTTTATAATAATGGCCTGAGTGCTGCTTATGAAGTAATAATGACCCTTCATTATCCCCTTGGAAAGTAATAATTCACCTTAACAAGTGTATAAAGAGGACCACTCACCAGTCTGAGCATGTTAAACTAACCACATAATGGAATGAAGGTGGCAGAGATGAGTAAAACATGGTTTATATTTTTCAATTTAGTTTGGGTTCACATTGCGGCGTCATCCGGTCCGGGGCTGTCAGGGGTGTCAGGATACATCCGGTGAGATAGCAGCCGGATGGCAGATAACTGCCGCCCGGCTCCATCCAGCTCCGTTCAGCCCGATAGTCTCCTATGGAGCAAAACTCCGGTCCAGGCTGTCACCCCCTGACAACCAGAAAAATATCTGGCTATTACCCTTGGACTTTACATTAACTATAATCTAAACTTTACAAGATAAAATCTCTACAATGGAGAGGAGACATTAAATAATACAAACATTTTGCTCAACTCAGCAGCCACTATTCCATGATTTGACCAGTTTAACATGCTCAAACTGGTAAAAGGCCTCTTTAATGCCCAGAGTGCTCAGTATAAAGTAATCATGCCCCATGAGTGCCCCTCAATATATGATCATGTCTCAAGTGGACGCCAGTTATGCAGACAGCCTCAGGGGTGACCCCTCCTGTATAGAATGGAGGACCCCCTTTAATTGAAGCTAGTGATCAGTTGCTCTCCACCAATTTGGATTGCGTGGGAAGTCACATCTATTACATGTTCAGTGGGCAAATCAGAGAAATGTACCTTTTGGGGGGAGGTCATTGGATTCAATGACCATTCATGTAATGCAGCAAAATGTTCCAGGTCTGCTAAAAATGGAAGACGTTCCAAGTAGAGGATCCGATTAGGACAGTGGTTATCGCGGCAGTGGAGGGGGGTTCAATTTTTTCAACCAGAATGGAAGTACCGTAGGTTGACTTTCTAATAGCTGATAGATTGGGTACTAATTTTGCCTTTTCTTATTATCAGTAATGGTAAGTGAACCTTAGTTAACTTGATTACTTTGCAAATAATGTAAGGGGTACTTCACACACTGCATCATCACTAGCGATGTCGTTGAAACATCAGAGGTTTTGTGTCGTAACAGCGACCTCTCCAGCGATGTCACAGCGTGTGACACGTTGCAACGATCAGGCCCCTGCTGTGAGGTCGCTGATCGCTGCACGTCATTCGGTACCATTTTTGGTCCCACTAGTCAGCACGCATCGCTGCATGTGACAGCGAGACACCTATGATCAGTGACCTCACTAACTGGTAACCATGATAAACACCGGGTAAGTAAGCAGTGCGTGCTGCCTAGATACCCAGTGTTTACCCTGGTTACTAGCGTCCTCCCGCTTACAGGCTGCGCTAAGCAGGAGGACGCTGGTAACCATCATAAAGAGCGGGTATCTAGGCAGCGCGTGCTGCTTAGTTACCCGGTGTTTACCCTGGTTAACAGCGTCCTCTCGCTTAGCCAAGCCTGTAAGCTGGAGGACGGTAGTGACCAGAGTAAACAGAGGGTAACTAAGCTGCGCGCTCGGTTTAGTTCCCCGATGTTTACCTTGGTTACCAGCGATGTTGCTGCTGGTTGGTCGCAAAGAGACTTTCCAGAGATTCCGTCCAGGTCGGATCGCTGGTGGGATCGCTGGAAAGTCTCAGTGTGTAAAGGGGCCTTAAGAGTTCAGTAGAAGTAATTATTCCCTGATTCTTATCTGTTGCTGTCACTGTAATTACTGTCCATATTTGTGAGCAAATCAATCATCAAGACTTTATTGTAGTTATTTCTTTAGTCCCTAGATAAAGTAAAAATGGAGATGAGCACAAGTGAGGAGCCCCGGGCGTGCAGTGTACCCTCGCCCCTGGTGACTGCTTCTGGACAGAGGTGAGACCTCTGAGAAATGTCTGCTTTTATATTGTGCATGTGTTTATATTGTATTGTATATTGACTAAGTAGTTCTTGAAATATACTAAAGTAATGCATATATGACAATCCTTGATAAATATTATTATTATTATTATTAATAATAAGTATTTATATAGCGCTATTATGATACATGGCGCTTTACAATTTAGAGGGTAGAGAAAATTTCCCTAAGGGAAAAAAACGATCATGTAGTCATTTCTATGAAAGTATAAATTTTATTATTAATTAAGGGATGTGCGGTATAGGGGGTGGGGACAAGGTAGAAAACCAGCATGATACAATATTAGTTTTTTTCATTGTTCAACAACTTCATACATGTATACACCCAATATACAATTTCGATTTTATTTTATTACATATCACAAGATGGTATACATATATTGAATTTCAGGTGAGGGAAATGCATTTAAACAACAATTCTATTCCGTGTATTATTCTACCTTGTATATTGCCTATAGGCAACAAGGGAGTACCTGGGGATGTATCTACAGCGATGAACTGCAATTAATCAATTGTTTTTTTAGGTATGCAAAAAGTTTATCATATATGGCCAGCATATCATCTCCTCCTATCTATATGTTTACATAGCACTTGCTTGTTGGTCAGATCATCTCCCACATAGGGGATTCAATTCATGGAATAGAGGTCACCTGTATGTGCTAGCCAAATTGTAAACAGCACCTCAATGATATAAATAGAGGAAATCTACAAATGCCTATTCCCAGCAAAAAATTGCCAGGAGATGTATATACAGCATAAATAGCAATAAATCAGTTAGTTAGAGTATGCAAAATTATGTCATTATATGACCACCATATCATCTCCTCCTATATATAAGCTTACACATAGCAATTGCATGTTGGTCCAATCATCTCCCACCTGGGGAATCCAATTTACCAATTGAGAATCACCTATACATGCAAAAACAGCACCTCAATGGTATAAATAGAGGATATTTGCTGGTGCAGCCTAAAAGCCTCTAATACATCCTAGAATAGGGTAATTTCCCCTCAGGCACACACTCGGGGAACTATTACATCATCCAATTATAACCACAGAGTTGTCACAATGCTATTCCGTACCTATTTATCTCAGCCGTCATATCATGCGAGCGCCCTGATGCGCATTTCGGAATTTCTCCTTCTTCTGAGGGCTTAGTGAGTGAGGGGGAAGGGGCAGGATAAAATAGCAACGATAGCCAATCAGCGCGCCGCTCCTGTTGCTATGGTGGCGGACGCTTACAGCCCAACGTCATGTCCGACCACGCACCATCGGCGGCGTCATGGATAGGTGTGCCAGTGGGTCAGCTGACCCATAGTACACTCCCCATAGAAACGCCAAGCCGATGAGCGAGACGGCGCCACTGGGGAAGCGCCCGCACAGCAGCAGGAGCTAAACAGATAGAATGTAGTTCACAAAGAGTCAAGTATATTAACTAAATGCACATGAAAACACAGCATCCAATGATATACAACCGAACATTAGATCGAACGGGGAATGATATCCACTTCATCATAAGGCACACACATGAGTCCATTAGTACTTTGGTACATAGCTTACATGGTGAATGCAATACAAATATCAGCATATGGAAAACCGATCTCAACTACTTATCCCCAGAGACATATACACATATTGCATACAGCACAACCTAAGCACCACATACAGGCAATCATATATACTGATTACATATATGTACAGTGGTGTTCAAAAGTCCTGCATAGGCGTGAAGAAATCTATATATTTCATACTTCTGCATCTCTACAGTGAAACTGGTGGAACATATATGTT
>JARQOC010003802.1:0-13885 GCA_033576535.1 Allobates femoralis | reverse complement strand
AATTTATGGCTCGAGCCTATATTGGATTGGGTTTAAGGAATTTGAACAATTTTGTAGTGGGGGGGGCTAGGTTGGAAAAAGGTTTTTGGCGTGGCCGGCCGGGGCAGGGTGGTCCGCTTAGGGTTGGAAATTTGCATATCCTTCAGTGAAAACCCATTTTTGGGAATAGGGGCTTTTTTTAAGGAATGTTCCTGGGGAAGGTCTGAAAAGGTTTTGGGTAATAACTGTGTGGTTTTTCCCTCTCCGGGAAAAGAATGGGATAATCTGAAAGTTCTTAAAAATTCTAATTTTTTTAATTTTTGGCGCTGTATATAAAGTTTTTAAAATCTAATTTTGACTTTCGGAATTAAAATGTGTTTTTTTTCTCCCAGTCAAGCGGGTGAAATAAGTATTAAAACATCAAATTTTCTAAATAGTATTTTATTGGTCCCCAGACAGCACCAGAACGAGAGAGAGGGATCCCCCTAAGGCGGAAACCTCCCCTTTAAAAGGGCGGTTCCTTTTCCCCTCATCATTGGGTTTTTCCTCCCCTTGAAGGGGCCCTCGGGAGGGGTTTTTATTTTTTTTTTTTGGGTTTTTTATGCCTTTTTTACCCTGAACAGAGCCACTGGGGCGAGGCTGGCAGCAGGACTACAGGGGCTGGTTGGGGGTTGCGGGCACGGGATAGGGGGCCCGTGGCTTCCGCAAAGGGGGTTGCGACTCCCTCCAGGAGGCGGTGGTTTTGGGTGGGCTCGGGGGGGCGCCAGGGTTTTTGGGTTCCCCGGGTGAATTATTCTGTTTTAATTATCCTTAGGCGGCCCGTAAATCTTTTGGGGGAATAATAACGAGTCGGGGGCAGGTGGACAATCATTATGGGTGTACATGTATAGATAACGTGTGGGGGGTGGGCGTGGACAACGTTAGTGAGGTGTCCCTGATAGATAACGTGTCAGGGGGGCGGGGCGTGGACACTCATTAGTGGGTGCACTGTTAGAAACGATTTTGGGGTGCGGCTCGTGGCAAGTTGTGAGGGTCAATGATGATAACGAGTCAGGGGGGCGGTCGGGAAACCCCCCATTGTGAGGTGTCACATGTAAAGTATCAATGACGTGCAAAATCCTAAAAACCAAACCCCAACCATGTTTTTTGGAAGTAAAGGGGAAATCGGGCAGGGGAAGGTTTGGTGGTGTCACAGAACAATTTTAGAGTTGGGATGATCGACCGTGTGTGGGGGCGGGCCCCAACGTTTAACGATCTGACCATTATCGGTGTCAGACCACTGTCACACGAAAAGAGTGTTTCAGCGCAAAAAAATTGCGACATTTCAGCGATTTTTACAGTATCAAGCGTGTGCCCACTTTTTCCTATTTTTGGGGCGAACCTAAAAACACATTTTTTTATGGGGGGCTATCTTTCTCCAAATCAAAAATTTTTACCCATAGATTAAAAAAATCCAAAAAATTTCCCGAAAATGTGCAGCTAAAACCCTTTTAAAACCCCCCCGCTGGGGGCCCCCTTTCCCCCCTTAAATTATTCCCCACTTTTTAAAAAAGATTGGCCCCCGGTAAAAGTTTTGCACTTGTGTCACCCCCCCTTTAAACGCAGTTTAAAAAATCGGGGGGGGGTCGTCAAAATTTTTTGTTTTAAAATTTTTTGTTTTTCCAAATTTTTTTTATGAGTTTGTATTTTAAATTGTGAATTTTTTAAAATGCGGAAAATGTTGGCATAATAAAAATTTTAATTTTTTTTTTTTTAAATTTAGAAAAAATGATGAGAGCCCACTGGTTCAAGTCCCGGGAAAAAAATAAAAAAAAAAAAAAAAAAAAATTTTTAACCCCCAAAAAACCCCCCCAAAAATATAAAAATTAAAATACACCCTTCTCGCCTTTCCCCAAATAAAAAAAAAAAATAAAAAAAATAATTTTGGGTTTATCTGTGTTTTGAAAAGGTGAAGGGAAAATTTTAAAAAGTTTTTTCCCCCCATGGTAAAGCTGAAAAAGAGGGAAAAAATGAATTTCCCGGAGCCAAAAAGGTTAATAAAAATGTAAAAAATTTAAAAAAAAATTTTTTTTTTTAAAAAAAAATGTTTTGGGGAAAAAGAAAATTGTGACCCCCGGGGCACAAAATAAAAAAAAAAGGGGTTTTAAAGGGGTTTTTAATTTAAAATACCCCTGATGGGGGCCCCCTTTAAATACGCGCTAAAATATAGGAACGGGCAGAAGGAAAGTGGCCCCCCACCATGAAAACCGCAAAAGCAGCCCCGCGAAAAGTGAGCCCCCCGGGAAATTTTCCCCCTTTATTCCCCTCTGGGACAAAATCACAGGTCTGAAAAAGAAAATCACTTTATTATTTAGTGTGCGTTTTGCAGACGGGGAAAGTGGAGTTTGTTCCCCAAAAACCCGTTTTTGAAAAACTTTAAAAGAAATAGCTTTTTCAAAAAGGTTAAAAAGGGTTTTTTGGGGCCCCCAGCTAAAGGGGCCCCCGGTTTTGTGGTTCCCCCGCTGTTTCCCTTTTTAAAAAAATTTTTGTTACATTCTAAAACACAACCTTTTTCTTTTCTTTCAATTTAAATTATAAAGATAATTTATTTTTTGCGGGGGGTTTTATTTTTAAAATGACCCCTTTTTTTTTCCCCCTTATAACAAGGGGGGGTTAACGTGCCGATATCGCGGCGATATCGGGGGGAAACCCCCCCGGGGGGAGGCGATTTAGTGCTTTTTTTCCCCCAAGACCCCCTTTTTCCCCACGCCGCGTTTGGGGGAGAAACCCCCCCTACGATGTGCCCCCCCCAAAACCAGGAAAAATTTTTAAAATGGGAGTGAAGGGTGATGTCAGCGTGAAAATGTTGGGCTGTCACACGTGCGGTGGGGTACAAGGGCCCCTTTCGATTTTGGAGGGTTGGGAAAAGTTTGCTTTTAACCCCAAAAGTTTTGGCAAATTTCCCCGCATCGCTTTTTTTGCTAAAACAGTACAACGCGCACCCGATATGGGGTCCCAAAACCCCGACCCCTTTATTTTTTGTCGGATTTTTGGGCGTATTTGGGGGCCCATATGCGGGTGTAACCCACCATTCTCAAAAGGGAAAACCCCCCGAAAAACAATTTTTTTTTTTTGGTTTAAAAAACCCTCCTTTTTGGGGAAAAAAGTATTATTTTATTCTAAAAAGTTTATTTTTGTGTGGGGGCCCTTTTGCTTTTAAAAAGCGGTCACTTTGTCAGATTTTGCCCCAGGCTTCCCCCGCCAAAAATTGGGGCCATTCCCTTTTGGCTCACCCCACCCTAAAGGCCTAAGGGTAAAAACTTACCCCCCAAAGGGGCGTACGTTCCCCAATCATTTTGGGGGAGGTTAAAAAATTTAAAAACAGGTCCCGCGCCCCCCCAAGCCGTTTTTCCCCAAAAAAAAATTCTTTTTCACAATTTTTTTCAAAATTTCAATTTTTCCAATAAATAAAAATATTTATTTAAAAAAGCACTTTAATAATGCCCCCCCGGGGTTTCACCCTTAAAAAATTTTGTCAGGTTTGAAAAAGGGGGGGAAATGGAGAACCCCGAGGAAAACCCACCCCAAACCCCGGGGAAAATACAAATCCCCTTTAGTGTTTTTTTTTGGGAATTAAAACCCCCCACCTAGTGTTGCCCGGGTGCCGTGCTCCCCCCCCGAGCCTGTGGCCCCTTTTGTCAGTATATGCTTTTAAAAAACCCCGCACTTTCATACTTGCAATAGAGAAAAATTTTCAAAATTGGGTTGATAGTAAAATTATAAATTTTTATTCCCTTTGGGGAAAAAAAAACCCCCGGGGTGCAAAAAGGGGGGGAAAAATTAAAGGGAAATGTCCCCCCATTTTTTCCCCCAAAAACCCCCCCCTACAGCCCGCACCCTTTTTAACCCTTTTAACCCCAACCCCCGGGTCCCTAAATCGTCCTATAAGGTTGGAAAAGAAATTTTTTTTTCCCTTTATTGTAATTAGTCTTCTTGGCTAAAGTATATAGTCAGCCTGGGGTTAAAACCAGGCCCCCCCCTACCCCCCAAAAAGGGGGGAAAAATTTTTTCTGGATCACCTGCTGAATGCTTTCCACAGGGATGATACCCCGCAACGGGGGGGGAAAAAAGAGCAAAAGGGAGGGAAAACCCCCCGGACTCATCGTTTCTTAAGGGTAATTTTCCAAAAGGAGCGTTTAAATAAAAAATCCCTTTTCCAAACCCCTTTAGGACGATTCCCCTAGCAGCGGTGGTTAGGGAGGGGTAGGAAAAGGGGGGGGGGGTGTAATAGGTTTGGGGGGGAAAAAAGAGCAGGGCCCGTTTCCCCTTTTTTTTAAAAAATTTGGGTCCTACGGCCCCACTATACCCCCGCAGCGCAGATCCCGTTTTTTTTAGTGTTTTTGGGGAAATAGGGTCTATGTCCCAAAACCCATTTGGGTTTGGGGTAAACCCCCTTTTGTTTGTATGTTTCAGATGGATGTCTCTGCAAAACAAAGGGGTAATGGGCATTGTTTCATTCCGGGGTGAAAGGAAAAAAAGGCTGAAAAATTTTTTAGCCTACCCCCAGCGTCGGGGGGGTGGCCAAAACAAAAAACCCCTTTACATGGTTGGTTTTAAAAGTCCTTTGGGTGGAAGGGGTAACCCCTCTAGCTTTTTTTTCCCCACCCCCCCAAAACCCTGGTGCGGGCCAAATTTTTAAAAAGGGTCCAATCTTAAGGAAGGTAAGAAAACCCCTCATTTTCCACTCCCCCCCCCAAAACCTTTCTTTTGGGGTGGTTCAGTTTACAGCTTTTGGGGGGGGAAAAAGGGGGCATCCTTGGGGTAGGCGCCAAGTGCTGCTGCTGGATGAGCTAAAACCCCCGGCCCCCCTTTGGGCCCCTGAGCCCCCTGAGAGGCTCCCCGTGTCCCTTTGCCCCCTTTTTTCTCTCTTTTTGGGGGCCCTTCCCAGATAAAGGGGTATTGTTTAGAAACCCCCCCCCTCTTTTTTTTTCCCCCACAGGGATGTTTTTTCCTTTCCGCGCTCCGCTCTCTAAATGTTAAAATTTTTTTGAGGAGTCAGAAGGTTTTGGGGTTAAAAACGGGGCCCCCCCCACCGCAGACTCCAAGTGGTACGCCCCCTTGTACGGCCGGCCAGGAACCCACCCTTTAAAAGGGAGAGCCTAGGGGGGGGCGTTAAAAACACTTTTAAGTTGGGTTTTTCCACACCCCCTTTTTTTGGTAGAACGTCCCCAAAAATTTAGGGTTGGTTTGGCCTTTTATTTACCCCCAAATTTTTTTTGGGCCCTTTTCATGCATGTTTTGGGGGTTTTTTAACCCCAAAAAAGCCGAAAAACTTTGGGGCCCCAACCCCCACAAACCCAGTCCCTTTTGGCCCGAAAGGGGCGGCGATATGGGGAAAGTGAAAAAGGGCCTTTCCCGGGTTTGGGGAGCCGGGGGGGTGGGTTAGGGAAAAGGGGGAAAATTTCCCCCGCCCCCGCTCCCTGCTCGGTTTTGGCCTTTTTTCCCCCTCTCAGGGGGAAAAAAAAAAATCTCCACAATGCGGGTTTCCCAAAACCCCTTTACGAGCTCTTTTTCCCGGGAAACAGGTCAGCCCCAAAACAGGGGGGCCGGGGGTACTTAGAAACCCCCGGGGGGGTTCCCCCGAAACCCCCTTTTTGTGTTCCCTCAGGGCCCCTCTTTTTTCAAAAAAGCCTTACCCCCTTTCCCCGACGCCCCCCTGCCGGGCCCCCCAAACCCAAAACCCCCGGGCCCCTTTAGGGGCGACTGCGGGTTCCCCCCGGCCCCATTTTTGGGCCGGCCTTTGGGGTGTGCTGGGGGCCACCGCTAAAAATCTTTGGCCCCGGTTTGTGGTTGGTCTTTTGAATAAATTTCCCCAAACCAATGTTTAAAAACCCAAAAACCCCCCAAAAGGGTTTACTTTTTTTGGGGGTTTTTTTTGGGGGATTTTCCCAAAACAAAGTTTTTTTTTGAGCTTTTCCCCCATTTTAGGGTCAGTTTGGACGGAGGGGATGTCAACTTCTTAAAGGTCAGGTGTTGCCCTGGTGTTTGTTCAGGGGTTTTGGCTTAAACCTGGAAACCCCGGGGGGGGTGGTGCACGGGGGGGTCCCTAGAAGACCCCTTTGGTTTTTTTAAAAGCAACGGTTCACGCCCCGGGTTTTATCCCGGGCCCCAAAACCGAACCCGGGGGGGCCCCCCAATTTTTTTTAAAGGGCCCTTTTTGGGCAGATCGTCATTGGGAAAAAAATCAAAATTGGCTCGAAAGGATCAGTAAAAAATTTTCCATTTTTTACGGGGGCCCACATTTCCCCCTTGGGGCCGATGCAGGGCGGGGGTAGTCAGCTTCTTGACAAAAGGAATTTGGAGGGAAAACCCCAAATGATTTTTAAAATTTTTTCCCTTGGGGGAAAGGGTTTTTGGGAAACCCCCGGGGGGTGTTTTAAAAAAAAGTAGTGGGTGTAGGGAGAACCTATTTTGGCGAAACGGGGGGGTTGGAAGGGCCCCTAAACAAAAGGAAAAAAAGGGCAAATTTGGTGACCCTGGGGAAAAACTACGGGGACACCGGGTTCCCCCCCCCCTTCCATTTCGCAATGTGGGCCCCGGTATATTCCTGACCCCCCCGGGAAACCCATTTCACGGGTCAGAGGGGTTAACATGCAAATTTAAAAACTAAAAAAACAAAAGGGAAAAAATGGGACCGAGGGGGGTATCCCCTTAGTTTTTAGAGAAAGTGCAAACCCCACGGGCCCCAAAAACAGCTTTCCCCCAAGAATCAACAGGAACTTTGAGGAAATCCCCACCCCCTGGGAGGGAAATTATAGGAGTTAAAAAAGGAACAGCGGGGCTAGTGATCCATTTTAAAATTAAAAAGGGGGAAACCCCCTTTAAAAAGGGGACAAAGTTTTTTTTTCTTTAGGTGTGGAGTTTGGCCAAAGGGAACCGGGGGTGACCTTACGTCTACCCTTTCCCCCTGACACACCCATGACAAAAAATGAGATTTTAAGAAAAGTTTTTTGGGGTCCTCCCTAAAACAAATTTTTTGAGTTTCTGGGCCCCAAATTCCCCCCCTTGGGTTTTGCCCAGTTGGGCTGCGTTTTGTTTTTCCTTTTAAATTTTTTCTCCTCCTTTGTTTTACAAAGAGGGGTAAATCCAAAAAAAGAGCAGTTTAAAATTTAAGGGAAAAATAGTTCAGCCTCAGGTGGCGCGATACCCAAAAGGTTTTGTGTTCCCCCAAGAAGAGTTTGAAAAAATTTTATGGTGAGTAAAAAATCTACTTTTTCAAACGGGCCCTTATGTTCCTTTACCGACTCATCTTTTTCCTTGTTTACAAACCCGGACCCCCTCTGCTGAGGGCCCCAAAAAGGGAAATTTTCCCCCGATTGAAAGTGGGAAAGGGAAAAAACAAAAATGGGTGGGGGAGGGGGTACCCGAACCCCATTAGAGATCTTTTTTTGTTCTGGACGGTGGTATTTTGATAAAATTTCCCCTTTCCTAAAATGGCAAAAAAAGAGGGATATGCCCCGGGGTGTGGGGAAAATTTGGAAATGTTGTAGTGATTTTCCCGGGGCCCCCAAAAGGGGTTTAACGGAGGTGAAAAAGACCTCTGTGATACCCCTCATGTTTGTATTGAAGGGGGAAAAAGGGGCCTGAGCCCAACCCCGGGGGGTTCCACGCCCGCGGATTGGGGGGCACCCCAATGACCAAAAGGGTCCAGAATCATAAAAAAATTTTTTAGCTGCGATGGGAGGGACAGTGCTGGGAAAAGGCTGGGAAATTTTCCCGTAAGCTTTAAGGGTCGGGGGTGACAAGGTTTTTGTATGTGTCAGGCCTATAGGTGTCGGATTTTGGGTTTTAAATTTCCCAAGGGAGTGGGAGTTTTTCCCGGGCCCAAGGTGGTAAAGGACACTAAAGGGGGTTCCCAGCCCCCATCCCCCCCGGTAATAGACATGTTTTTCCCAACCCTTTGGGCCCCCTTTAGGTGGGGCTAAAATTTTAAAATTTAGCCCGATGCTTTTGCCCCCTTTTTAAATTTTCCTGGAAAGGGCAGCGGTCCCCCGGGCAAAATTTAACCTTTTTTTTCCCCCAAAAACACTTTTCCTCTGCGCTTGTGCCCCGGAAATTATTTTTTGTTCGCTTTTAAAAAAAAAATAGGGAAAATTTAAAATTAAATAATGCCACCCCACCTGGGTTGGGGTACAGAGTGATGGTTTGGTCACATGTTCCTCTAATATGGAGGGGAGCAGTTGGGGAGGGTGTCGTTTTGGGGGGGGTGTATTTTTGAAGGAGGGGGAAAAAAAGGGGCCCCCCTAAAAAAATGCTTTCCCGGAGGGCAGTTTGAAATGTAATCCATCTACACCTTTTAAATCTTAATGTGAAAAAATTATAAAAAAAATTTTACAGTTTTTTTTTAAAAAAAGGTGTTAAGTGCCTGGGCATGAATGCCCCGGGTTTTTTTTCCCCCGGCCCCCCAACCCCCTTTTTTTAAAACCCCAAAACAAATCTGATTTACCCCCTGGACCCTTAGGCCCCCCAAAAAAGGGGTAAAATTTTCGTTTGTTTGCGGAAGGGCGAGTCCCCTTTTAGCTCAAAGTTGACGGGGGCCTTTTTGGTAGATTCAGCCCCCCCGGAGATTTGGTTTTGAATTGCAAAAAAATTTTTCAAGAATCAAAATTGTTAATTTTAAAAATATATATTTATACAATTTTTGTTTCCGATAAAAACAGTAAACGTTTGACCCAGAGAGACCCCCGGCCCTAGGATGCCCCGGGAAAATAGGTGGGTTTGGGGGAATTTGTAGGGTTTGTTTTGGGGGGGGGTTTTGCGGTCGTGTGTTCTGCCAGTCCAGATTTTTAAAAGAATTTTACATGGGGGGAAAAAGGGGTCCCCGGATTTTTTGGTTTGGATTTCCCCCCTTTTTTTAATTAGGAGTAGGTTGGGATAAAAAGTTTTTGGGGGTTTTTTTTTTTTCCCAAAATAAAGAAGGGAAAAAACCTGAATTAGAAAAAAAAACCCCCTTTTTTTTTTCCCGCCTGGGGGTTTGGGAAAAAAGGTGGGGTGGCATGCATGCTTGGGTGCTCGGTGTTATAATGAGAAAAGGGCGCTTGGAAAGGCCCCCCCGTACCCGGGTTAATGGAAGCCAAGAGGATTCAAGTTTTTTTTTTTTAAGATTCGGGAAAAATGTGAGCCCCCCCTTGATTTCCCCTTTTCTCGGGCCGAATCCCCGTAAACCCGGGAAACCCAAGCCCCTTTTTGGGGACCGGCCCCCAAAGGGGGGTTTTGGGGGCCCCAAAATAAAGGGGTTATCCGGAGACTCCCGTTTTGCCAGTGTAAATTTTCATTATCCGGCAATTTTTTAAAATTTTTTGGTTTTTAACCCCTTTTTAAATTTTCCCCAAAATATCTGGCAACCTTTCCCCTGTTTTTTTCAGCTTGTGAATGGGGATGAAGTTCTAAACCCCCTTTTAACCACCCCGACTTTTGGTAAAAGAGGGGTATTGAGGGGGATGAGCGGGGAAAACCCGGGAAATTCTAAGATAACAGCTTGGTAAATGGTTTCCCTAAAAAAAATGAAAGTCCCAAAAAAATGTTATCCACTGGGATTTTAAAAAAACGATATTTATTTCAAATAAAAACCCTTATATGGCCCATATTCCCCCCGGGGGGCAAAAGCCCTAGCTCCCCGTTTTTTTGGGACCCTTAAAAACCCAAAACATGATCGTGGGCCCGAACCGCGAAAATTGCTGCGTATCGATGGAATTTAAAAAAAAAATGCAATTTCCCTAGTTCAAAAAAACCCCCTTTGATGAAATGGAACTTTCCCCTTTTTTTGTTAATTTTTAAACGTTGAAATTTTTTAAAAAAAGCAAAATTTTGGGGGAAAAAAAGTTGATTGCAAATTTGGGGCATTTTTGGTGGGGGTATAGCGAAGAGGGAAAAGGCAAATTTTGGTGTTTTTTTTTTTTTTAGAATATTTAAAATCACCCATAAACCCTTTTAAAAAAAAACTTATGGCCCCTTTACCACCCCTTCCCCCAAACGGGGTCCAAAAAACCCATAAAAAGTCACGTGGTTCGGGGTTGGCCCCCATATGTTCATGCGTTGTATGGGGTAAAAAACCCCAAAAAGGGCGCAAAAGAACCCATGCCAAAAAGATATCGGGGAAAATAGCAGGTTTCCCCCAAAAATCCGTATTGGGTGGACGATTTTGGGTGGATCGTGCTGTGTGAAAGCCCAAAACCCCCTCGGGGGCCAATTCCCCCATTCATTCCCATGGTTAAAAAAGGCGTTCCCTGGTTTTCCCCCACAAGGGGGGGGATAATGCAGTTTTGTTGCTGCCCCTATTCCCCGTGTGAAATTCTATGCGATTGGGATTATGCGAAAAAGTGCCGCTCCCCCCGCCGGGTATACAAAACGCCCCCGTTGGGACATGTGAAAAGGCCCCCAAGGAAAAGCGAAAATCAGTTATGTTTTTTTTAAAAGCTTTTTTTTTTTAAAATTAAATCAGGGTGAATTTTTAAAAAAATTAAAAGGGGGTTTTTTGGTATTTTAGAGAGCATATTAGTTATGGAGTCCCGATTTCCCCGTATTTTCTTTTTGAGAAGTTAAAAAGGGGTGGGGTAAAAGGGGGCCCCTTTGGGTAAAGGGTCACTCAAAAAATTAAAGTCCCGCAAAAAAAACAAGTTAGCCACTCTTTCAAAGAAAAAAAAAAAGATTTAAACCCAAAAAGGAGTCTCAGTGGTTTTACCTTATTTTGGGGGAAGTGAAAGATGAAATAAAAATTTGAGACTTTAAATCTCTTCATGGGCCAAAATCGAAGAGTCACATATTTTACACCCCCGGCAGAAAAAAGTGCGAATAAGATGGGAAATGTAAAGGGGGGAAAAACGACCCCTTTGGGGGAAAGGGGGGGGAAAAATTTTTGTGGCATAATTTTAAGAGGTATAGATGGGGGGGAAAAAATAAATTAAATAAAAAGAGATCTTTTTTGGGTTTTTGGTTCCCCAAGGGGCTTTTTTTTTTTTGGGGGAAAAGACAAAATAAAGTGAAAAAAAAACCCCGCTGGGGGTGTCTTTGGGGCCCTTCCCCCTTAAATTTACTTGATTTGTCTCAAAATTTAAAATGTTTTTTCCCCCCAAATTTCATGCCATTTTGGGGGAAAATGGGGGCCCCAAAATGTTCCCCCCCAAAAATTCCCCAAAAACCCTGTGTATAACCCCACCCGTGTATAAGCCCCCCCCCCTTTTTCCCCCCAAACCAAAAAATTTGTGTGATAACCCCAGGGTGGCCCCCCCGACGTATAAGCCCCAGCGGGTTCGGGCCCCAGGGGGTTTCAGGCCCACAGTTGGTATACGACCCCCGTGGGTATATCAGCCCCCCCAGTATATACAGCAGCCCCCCCTTTTTTCAGCATCCCCTATATACGCCCCCTTTAAAAAAGAAAGCCCATTACAAAACCCAGTATTACACCCACCTCCAAAAACCCGATTCCCTTTTCCCCCCCCCGTATCCCCCAGCTTTCCCCCAAATTACAGAAATCTCTTTAAAAAACAGCACCCCAGTATATCACCCTCCCCTTTTACCCCCCCTTTTCCGCCCCTAAACAGCGCCCCATATAAGCCCCCCCGTATTACCCCCCCGGGTATTAAAAGCTTTCCCCCCTTTTACGCATCCCCAACAGCACCCCCCAAAGCACCCCCCTATACAAAATCCCAAAAATTACCCCCCCCCAAAATTATCAGCCCCAATAAACAGCCCCCCCAAAAACAGCTTTCCCCTTATCCGCCCCCGTATATACAGCCCCCAAATACCCGCACCCCCCAATTCCCCGATCCCCCTATTCAGCCCCCCCAAAATTCAGCCCCCCGTATAAACGCACCCCCCCTTTTATACGCACCCCCTTTAGACCCCCCTTCCCCCGCACCCCCTTTAAAAAATCTAGTTTTACAGCATCAGTTTTTAAACCCAAAAATTTTTCCAGGCCCCCTCTCCCTTTGGGGGAAAGGGGTTTGCATTCCCCCCGGGGCCCCCCCCCAAGGAACGGGGCCGAAAGCGAGGCTTGGGGCCGCGGGGCCCCTTTGGGCGGTTCTCCCCCTGGACCCGCAAAACCCCCCCCCCGGGGTAATCAGGGGAGGTCGGGGAGGGAGGCGGGAGGAAAAGGGGGGGCCCCCGCTAGAGCCCCCGGGAAGAGCTTGTCGGCAAGGTGGGGGGCCTTTGGGGGAGGTCCCGTTTTGGCTCCCCTTTTTTTGGTGAAATAGCCGGCGATTTTCCCCAAAACCCCCCCCAAAAAAACCTCAGGAGCGGGACGAGGATTCCCCCAGTTTTTTCCCTATTGAGTGTAAAGCCAGGGGGGTTTTTTACCCAAAATTTTTGGGCCCTGAAAAACTCGGCATTACAGGGATATTCGGAAACTTTTTTTTTTTTTTTTTATTTTTTTGGGGCCCTTTCCACCTAACGTAACATTCTTTTTTTTTGCCTAAAAACAACTTTTTGACATTTCCCCTAGATCCCAAACAAGCAATAAGACATCTCGTCGGCCCCCCAAATTTTTCCCTAAAAATTTTTCTTAAAGGGGGGCAATTTTAAACCCCAAAAAAAATAAATTTTTGGGTTTACAGTGGGGGTCATCAGAAAACTATGGATATTTCCCAAACCCCCAAAAGGGGGATACCCTTTTGGGGCCCCTCGAAAGACCTCTTTAAAAAAAGGGTCCCCTTCAGAGAAATTGGAAAAACCCAATTTTTAAGAGCCCCCGAATTTTAAAAGATCATTACTACAATACAAAATAGAGAAGGGGAAAACCAAGGGTCTTTGTAGTCCCCCACAAAAAAAATTTCCGGGGGAAAAAGGGGAAAACCCCCTATCAAACAAGGTGCCCCAAAAAAATTTCAAACCCCCACTTCTGTGTTTTAGGCCGCCCCCCCTCAAAAAAAACTCTTGTATAATTTCCCCGGCCCCAAAACCAAAAAAATTTTTTATTAAAAAAAAAAATACCCAAGTGCCCAAATTTTTAATAAAAAAAGAAATGATCAAAATTCCCGGGGCCTTCAGTTCAAAACAATGGGGGTTTAAAATTGCCCCAAAATTGCCCAAATGGGGGTTGATATGGGGGCCCGGCCCAAAAATTAGAACAAAGTAAAAATTTCCCCACACTTTTAAAAAAAAATGAACATTTTAAATTGGCCAAAAAAATTATTTTTTTGTAGCCTTCCCGCCCATGGACATAAAATTTTTTTGGGTTTTTAAAGGGGGGGAAATTTTTTTTAAAAAAATTTTTGCGGGGGAAAAAAAACTTATGGGATTTTTTAACAAAAGGCCGGGAAAAAAATGTGCCCCTGGATTTTTTTTTTTTAATAAAAAAGGGGAAGTGCCCTTTGGCCCATTTGAGGACCAAAACCCCGGCAGTCTCAATCAAGGCCCAAAATTTTTTTTCCCCCCCTTTTCAAAAGCTAAAAAATTTTTTCTGCCAAAATTTGTTTCGCTTATATGACAGTTTTTTTCCCGTCCTTGTTTTTTAAAGCTTGTTTATGCCCCGTGGTGGTTAAAATATGGACTATTCAGTTTTGGGGGATCCAAATGCCAAGAAAAGACTTGAGTGTCTGGGAAAAGTGCTTTTATACCTTTTTTAAAGTTGGGCATTAAAGGTCCCCCAAAGGGGGAAATTTTTTTGTTTAATTGTCTTCTGCGGAAAAACCCCGTAAAAAATATATATTTTACCCAAAAATAAAAAAAAAAAGGGGGAAAATTTCCCCCAAAAAAAGGGGGGGGATAAAAGAAAAAAGTTTCCTTAAATTGTGGTGCTGAAAAAAATTTAAATCCTGTGACACCCAAAGATACAAAAAAAGGTTGTTCTGGAAGTGCTACCCCAGACGCCCCCGGTGGGATTGGGTCTAAACGAAATGTTTTTTTTTACCCCCATGATGAGGCAAATTCC
>JARQOC010003801.1:0-13896 GCA_033576535.1 Allobates femoralis | reverse complement strand
CGCTTTTTCCCCCCAAAACAGCACGTTTGCGGGCGTTTAAATTCTCTGTCATCCCCCTGGTGTCCCTGTTTGGGATAAGGGTTGCTTTTACTTTGCTTCCGGGGTTTTGCAAGGGGAATTCGGTGGCGTTCTGGCGACGGCTTCTTCCCAGGAAGCTCTTCATTGGCCCTGATGCTCAATGCCTCTCATTCTTCCCTAAGAGGAAAGATCTCCATGTTTGGAGCTGCCCTTTCACAGTTGCTTTTCCGCCGTGCCCTCGTCACGGGTCCGCGCTCTCCTCCTCTCGCCATTGTCCAACACCGGAGTTGGTCCCGCCTAGCCCGTGCTGAAGCCTCTGTCGCATTGGACGGAGCGCGTGACGTGCGTCACCGCTTTTTTCCCAGCACGGCTCGTTGGTCTAGGGGTATGATTCTCGCTTTGGGTGCGAGAGGTCCCGGGTTCAAATCCCGGACGAGCCCTTGCTGTTGGTCTTCCCTCCTAGGAAGAAAGGGCGTTTGAGCTCCCTTACCCTTCTGCTCCAAAACCTGTCTCTTGCTGCAGCTGTCAGCACCTTTCTTTCACTGCCTTTTCTATGAAGCCGAAAAGGACTCAGGGGCCTTAAACTCTCTGCCCTTTGCATCCATATGCCAAGGAGGGTGGGCTCCACCTTCCCAGCGGTCAGTTTCTGCTCCAAAGTGGAACTTTTCATTCTCTGTCGTTCCCCGGATGTGCTGCTCAACTAGGGTTGCTTTTACTTTGCCTCAGGGCAAGGAGAATTCATGGGCGTCTTCCCACCGAGCCCTTTATTGCCTTGGATTCTCCGCTAGGTGGTGAGACTTCCATGTCCGGCCCACCCTTTCACAGCTGCTTTACTGCCCGTGCTCTCGTCACTGGTCCACGCTCTCCTCCGTCTACCTTGTCTGACAGTGGTGTCGGCCCCACCTTGCTGAAGACTCTGTCGCATTGGCAGGTGGGAGTGAGGCGCCTCCTGAACAGCGTCCCAACTTGGCTCGTTGGTCTAGGGGTATGATTCTCGCTTAGGGTGCGAGAGGTCCCGGGTTCAAATCCCGGACGAGCCCTCCCCTCTTAGGAGGAGTACCTGTGCCTTCCCTTTTGGCTCACCCCTCACCTGACATCATCAGCTGAGCGTTTTAAACCGCCCGCCAAAACTGGTCATCTGATGTGTCACCTGACAGCATCAGCTGATCGTTGAAACTGCCTTTCCAAGAGCGATCGGTTTTGGCAGGCGGTTTTTAAACGATCAGCTGATGCTGTCAGATGACACATCAGATGATCAGTTTTGGCGGGCGGTTTAAAACGCTCAGTTGATACTTTCAAGTGACACATCAGCTGATCGGGCTGCCGCCCAGTCAGCTGATTCAGGTCCTTGTAGCGATCGGACGTGGACACCTCGCATCCCGGGACAGTCTACGGAGAGTGAGTATTTTATCTTTTATTACCATTGTTCACTTTTATTTCGCTTTAGCAGTGTATGTACATGTCACTGTGCCAGGAAACACAGATGCACTTTTGGGTAAAAGTCAGGCCTTAAAAAGAGCGGGAAATACGTTGCGTGTGAACGTAGCCTTAGGGTGCGAGAGGTCCCCCTCCTTGGAGGAGAACCTGTGTGTTCACTTTTGGCTCACCCCTCAACCCTTGTGCATGGAAAAGTCTGTGGATTTGAGCCCTTCAGAGGCGCCGTACGCTTCAGGCAACTCGCTGCCTCATTGGCTCGTTGGTCTAGGGGTATGATTCTCGCTTCGGGTGTGAGAGGTCCCGGGTTCAAATCCCGGACGAGCCCTCCCTGGCTATTCCCTCGGTACCCCCCCCCACCTTCCTTCTCTCTCCATGCCAGTCAACACACTTTTGACAGCTTCTTTTTCAGGCTGGAGAGGGCTGGTCCCCCCTCCCGCCTCACCCCCCAGTCCACCTGCCGCATGGACGCAAAGGGCCCAGAGTAGAAGCCTCTGTCTTCGCTCTTTTCCCCCAAAACAGCACGTTTGCGGGCGTTTAAATTCTCTGTCATCTCCTGGATGTGCTGCTTGATAAGGGTTGCTTTTACTTTGCTTCCGGGTGTTTTGCAAGGGGAATTCGGTGGCGTTCTGGCGACGGCTTCTTCCCAGGAAGCTCTTCATTGGCCCCTGATGCTCAATGCCTCTCATTCTTCCCTAAGAGGAAAGATCTCCATGTTTGGAGCTGCCCTTTCACAGTTGCTTTTCCGCCCGTGCCCTCGTCACGGGTCCGCGCTCTCCTCCTCTCGCCATTGTCCAACACCGGAGTTGGTCCCGCCTAGCCCGTGCTGAAGCCTCTGTCGCATTGGACGGAGCGCGTGACGTGCGTCACCGCTTTTTTCTCCAGCACGGCTCGTTGGTCTAGGGGTATGATTCTCGCTTTGGGTGCGAGAGGTCCCGGGTTCAAATCCCGGACGAGCCCTTGCTGTTGGTCTTCCCTCCTAGGAAGAAAGGGCGTTTGAGCTCCCTTACCCTTCTGCTCCAAAACCTGTCTCTTGCTGCAGCTGTCAGCACCTTTCTTTCACTGCCTTTTCTATGAAGCCGAAAAGGACTCAGGGGCCTTAAACTCTCTGCCCTTTGCATCCATATGCCAAGGAGGGTGGGCTCCACCTTCCCAGCGGTCAGTTTCTGCTCCAAAGTGGAACTTTTCATTCTCTGTCGTTCCCCGGATGTGCTGCTCAACTAGGGTTGCTTTTACTTTGCCTCAGGGCAAGGAGAATTCATGGGCGTCTTCCCACCGAGCCCTTTATTGCCTTGGATTCTCCGCTAGGTGGTGAGACTTCCATGTCCGGCCCACCCTTTCACAGCTGCTTTACTGCCCGTGCTCTCGTCACTGGTCCACGCTCTCCTCCGTCTACCTTGTCTGACAGTGGTGTCGGCCCCACCTTGCTGAAGACTCTGTCGCATTGGCAGGTGGGAGTGAGGCGCCTCCTGAACAGCGTCCCAACTTGGCTCGTTGGTCTAGGGGTATGATTCTCGCTTAGGGTGCGAGAGGTCCCGGGTTCAAATCCCGGACGAGCCCTCCCCTCTTAGGAGGAGTACCTGTGCCTTCCCTTTTGGCTCACCCCTCACCTGACATCATCAGCTGAGCGTTTTAAACCCCCCGCCAAAACTGGTCATCTGATGTGTCACCTGACAGCATCAGCTGATCGTTGAAACTGCCTTTCCAAGAGCGATCGGTTTTGGCAGGCGGTTTAAACGATCAGCTGATGCTGTCAGATGACACATCAGATGATCAGTTTTGGCGGGCGGTTTAAAACGCTCAGTTGATACTTTCAAGTGACACATCAGCTGATCGGGCTGCCGCCCAGTCAGCTGATTCAGGTCCTTGTAGCGATCGGACGTGGACACCTCGCATCCGGGACAGTCTACGGAGAGTGAGTATTTTATCTTTTATTACCATTGTTCACTTTTATTTCGCTTTAGCAGTGTATGTACATGTCACTGTGCCAGGAAACACAGATGCACTTTTGGGTAAAAGTCAGGCCTTAAAAAGAGCGGGAAATACGTTGCGTGTGAACGTAGCCTTAGGGTGCGAGAGGTCCCCCCTCCTTGGAGGAGAACCTGTGTGTTCACTTTTGGCTCACCCCTCAACCCTTGTGCATGGAAAAGTCTGTGGATTTGAGCCCTTCAGAGGCGCCGTACGCTTCAGGCAACTCGCTGCCTCATTGGCTCGTTGGTCTAGGGGTATGATTCTCGCTTCGGGTGTGAGAGGTCCCGGGTTCAAATCCCGGACGAGCCCTCCCTGGCTATTCCCTCGGTACCCCCCCCACCTTCCTTCTCTCTCCATGCCAGTCAACACACTTTTGACAGCTTCTTTTTCAGGCTGGAGAGGGCTGGTCCCCCCTCCCGCCTCACCCCCCAGTCCACCTGCCGCATGGACGCAAAGGGCCCAGAGTAGAAGCCTCTGTCTTCGCTCTTTTCCCCAAAACAGCACGTTTGCGGGCGTTTAAATTCTCTGTCATCTCCTGGATGTGCTGCTTGATAAGGGTTGCTTTTACTTTGCTTCCGGGTGTTTTGCAAGGGGAATTCGGTGGCGTTCTGGCGACGGCTTCTTCCCAGGAAGCTCTTCATTGGCCCCTGATGCTCAATGCCTCTCATTCTTCCCTAAGAGGAAAGATCTCCATGTTTGGAGCTGCCCTTTCACAGTTGCTTTTCCGCCCGTGCCCTCGTCACGGGTCCGCGCTCTCCTCCTCTCGCCATTGTCCAACACCGGAGTTGGTCCCGCCTAGCCCGTGCTGAAGCCTCTGTCGCATTGGACGGAGCGCGTGACGTGCGTCACCGCTTTTTTCCCAGCACGGCTCGTTGGTCTAGGGGTATGATTCTCGCTTTGGGTGCGAGAGGTCCCGGGTTCAAATCCCGGACGAGCCCTTGCTGTTGGTCTTCCCTCCTAGGAAGAAAGGGCGTTTGAGCTCCCTTACCCTTCTGCTCCAAAACCTGTCTCTTGCTGCAGCTGTCAGCACCTTTCTTTCACTGCCTTTTCTATGAAGCCGAAAAGGACTCAGGGGCCTTAAACTCTCTGCCCTTTGCATCCATATGCCAAGGAGGGTGGGCTCCACCTTCCCAGCGGTCAGTTTCTGCTCCAAAGTGGAACTTTTCATTCTCTGTCGTTCCCCGGATGTGCTGCTCAACTAGGGTTGCTTTTACTTTGCCTCAGGGCAAGGAGAATTCATGGGCGTCTTCCCACCGAGCCCTTTATTGCCTTGGATTCTCCGCTAGGTGGTGAGACTTCCATGTCCGGCCCACCCTTTCACAGCTGCTTTACTGCCCGTGCTCTCGTCACTGGTCCACGCTCTCCTCCGTCTACCTTGTCTGACAGTGGTGTGTCGGCCCCCACCTTGCTGAAGACTCTGTCGCATTGGCAGGTGGGAGTGAGGCGCCTCCTGAACAGCGTCCCAACTTGGCTCGTTGGTCTAGGGGTATGATTCTCGCTTAGGGTGCGAGAGGTCCCGGGTTCAAATCCCGGACGAGCCCTCCCCCTCTTAGGAGGAGTACCTGTGCCTTCCCTTTTGGCTACCCCTCACCTGACATCATCAGCTGAGCGTTTTAAACCGCCCGCCAAAACTGGTCATCTGATGTGTCACCTGACAGCATCAGCTGATCGTTGAAACTGCCTTTCCAAGAGCGATCGGTTTTGGCAGGCGGTTTTAAACGATCAGCTGATGCTGTCAGATGACACATCAGATGATCAGTTTTGGCGGGCGGTTTAAAACGCTCAGTTGATACTTTCAAGTGACACATCAGCTGATCGGGCTGCCGCCCAGTCAGCTGATTCAGGTCCTTGTAGCGATCGGACGTGGACACCTCGCATCCGGGACAGTCTACGGAGAGTGAGTATTTTATCTTTTATTACCATTGTTCACTTTTATTTCGCTTTAGCAGTGTATGTACATGTCACTGTGCCAGGAAACACAGATGCACTTTTGGGTAAAAGTCAGGCCTTAAAAAGAGCGGGAAATACGTTGCGTGTGAACGTAGCCTTAGGGTGCGAGAGGTCCCCCCTCCTTGGAGGAGAACCTGTGTGTTCACTTTTGGCTCACCCCTCAACCCTTGTGCATGGAAAAGTCTGTGGATTTGAGCCCTTCAGAGGCGCCGTACGCTTCAGGCAACTCGCTGCCTCATTGGCTCGTTGGTCTAGGGGTATGATTCTCGCTTCGGGTGTGAGAGGTCCCGGGTTCAAATCCCGGACGAGCCCTCCCTGGCTATTCCCTCGGTACCCCCCCCCACCTTCCTTCTCTCTCCATGCCAGTCAACACACTTTTGACAGCTTCTTTTTCAGGCTGGAGAGGGCTGGTCCCCCCTCCCGCCTCACCCCCCAGTCCACCTGCCGCATGGACGCAAAGGGCCCAGAGTAGAAGCCTCTGTCTTCGCTCTTTTCCCCCAAAACAGCACGTTTGCGGGCGTTTAAATTCTCTGTCATCTCCTGGATGTGCTGCTTGATAAGGGTTGCTTTTACTTTGCTTCCGGGTGTTTTGCAAGGGGAATTCGGTGGCGTTCTGGCGACGGCTTCTTCCCAGGAAGCTCTTCATTGGCCCCTGATGCTCAATGCCTCTCATTCTTCCCTAAGAGGAAAGATCTCCATGTTTGGAGCTGCCCTTTCACAGTTGCTTTTCCGCCCGTGCCCTCGTCACGGGTCCGCGCTCTCCTCCTCTCGCCATTGTCCAACACCGGAGTTGGTCCCGCCTAGCCCGTGCTGAAGCCTCTGTCGCATTGGACGGAGCGCGTGACGTGCGTCACCGCTTTTTTCCCAGCACGGCTCGTTGGTCTAGGGGTATGATTCTCGCTTTGGGTGCGAGAGGTCCCGGGTTCAAATCCCGGACGAGCCCTTGCTGTTGGTCTTCCCTCCTAGGAAGAAAGGGCGTTTGAGCTCCCTTACCCTTCTGCTCCAAAACCTGTCTCTTGCTGCAGCTGTCAGCACCTTTCTTTCACTGCCTTTTCTATGAAGCCGAAAAGGACTCAGGGGCCTTAAACTCTCTGCCCTTTGCATCCATATGCCAAGGAGGGTGGGCTCCACCTTCCCAGCGGTCAGTTTCTGCTCCAAAGTGGAACTTTTCATTCTCTGTCGTTCCCCGGATGTGCTGCTCAACTAGGGTTGCTTTTACTTTGCCTCAGGGCAAGGAGAATTCATGGGCGTCTTCCCACCGAGCCCTTTATTGCCTTGGATTCTCCGCTAGGTGGTGAGACTTCCATGTCCGGCCCACCCTTTCACAGCTGCTTTACTGCCCGTGCTCTCGTCACTGGTCCACGCTCTCCTCCGTCTACCTTGTCTGACAGTGGTGTCGGCCCCCACTTGCTGAAGACTCTGTCGCATTGGCAGGTGGGAGTGAGGCGCCTCCTGAACAGCGTCCCAACTTGGCTCGTTGGTCTAGGGGTATGATTCTCGCTTAGGGTGCGAGAGGTCCCGGGTTCAAATCCCGGACGAGCCCTCCCCCTCTTAGGAGGAGTACCTGTGCCTTCCCTTTTGGCTCACCCCTCACCTGACATCATCAGCTGAGCGTTTTAAACCGCCCGCCAAAACTGGTCATCTGATGTGTCACCTGACAGCATCAGCTGATCGTTGAAACTGCCTTTCCAAGAGCGATCGGTTTTGGCAGGCGGTTTAAACGATCAGCTGATGCTGTCAGATGACACATCAGATGATCAGTTTTGGCGGGCGGTTTAAAACGCTCAGTTGATACTTTCAAGTGACACATCAGCTGATCGGGCTGCCGCCCAGTCAGCTGATTCAGGTCCTTGTAGCGATCGGACGTGGACACCTCGCATCCCGGGACAGTCTACGGAGAGTGAGTATTTTATCTTTTATTACCATTGTTCACTTTTATTTCGCTTTAGCAGTGTATGTACATGTCACTGTGCCAGGAAACACAGATGCACTTTTGGGTAAAAGTCAGGCCTTAAAAGAGCGGGAAATACGTTGCGTGTGGAACGTAGCCTTAGGGTGCGAGAGGTCCCCCCTCCTTGGAGGAGAACCTGTGTGTTCACTTTTGGCTCACCCCTCAACCTTGTGCATGGAAAAGTCTGTGGATTTGAGCCCTTCAGAGGCGCCGTACGCTTCAGGCAACTCGCTGCCTCATTGGCTCGTTGGTCTAGGGGTATGATTCTCGCTTCGGGTGTGAGAGGTCCCGGGTTCAAATCCCGGACGAGCCCTCCCTGGCTATTCCCTCGGTACCCCCCCCCACCTTCCTTCTCTCTCCATGCCAGTCAACACACTTTTGACAGCTTCTTTTTCAGGCTGGAGAGGGCTGGTCCCCCTCCCGCCTCACCCCCCAGTCCACCTGCCGCATGGACGCAAAGGGCCCAGAGTAGAAGCCTCTGTCTTCGCTCTTTTCCCCAAAACAGCACGTTTGCGGGCGTTTAAATTCTCTGTCATCTCCTGGATGTGCTGCTTGATAAGGGTTGCTTTTACTTTGCTTCCGGGTGTTTTGCAAGGGGAATTCGGTGGCGTTCTGGCGACGGCTTCTTCCCAGGAAGCTCTTCATTGGCCCCTGATGCTCAATGCCTCTCATTCTTCCCTAAGAGGAAAGATCTCCATGTTTGGAGCTGCCCTTTCACAGTTGCTTTTCCGCCCGTGCCCTCGTCACGGGTCCGCGCTCTCCTCCTCTCGCCATTGTCCAACACCGGAGTTGGTCCCGCCTAGCCCGTGCTGAAGCCTCTGTCGCATTGGACGGAGCGCGTGACGTGCGTCACCGCTTTTTTCCAGCACGGCTCGTTGGTCTAGGGGTATGATTCTCGCTTTGGGTGCGAGAGGTCCCGGGTTCAAATCCCGGACGAGCCCTTGCTGTTGGTCTTCCCTCCTAGGAAGAAAGGGCGTTTGAGCTCCCTTACCCTTCTGCTCCAAAACCTGTCTCTTGCTGCAGCTGTCAGCACCTTTCTTTCACTGCCTTTTCTATGAAGCCGAAAAGGACTCAGGGGCCTTAAACTCTCTGCCCTTTGCATCCATATGCCAAGGAGGGTGGGCTCCACCTTCCCAGCGGTCAGTTTCTGCTCCAAAGTGGAACTTTTCATTCTCTGTCGTTCCCCGGATGTGCTGCTCAACTAGGGTTGCTTTTACTTTGCCTCAGGGCAAGGAGAATTCATGGGCGTCTTCCACGAGCCCTTTATTGCCTTGGATTCTCCGCTAGGTGGTGAGACTTCCATGTCCGGCCCACCCTTTCACAGCTGCTTTACTGCCCGTGCTCTCGTCACTGGTCCACGCTCTCCTCCGTCTACCTTGTCTGACAGTGGTGTCGGCCCCCACCTTGCTGAAGACTCTGTCGCATTGGCAGGTGGGAGTGAGGCGCCTCCTGAACAGCGTCCCAACTTGGCTCGTTGGTCTAGGGGTATGATTCTCGCTTAGGGTGCGAGAGGTCCCGGGTTCAAATCCCGGACGAGCCCTCCCCCTCTTAGGAGGAGTACCTGTGCCTTCCCTTTTGGCTCACCCTCACCTGACATCATCAGCTGAGCGTTTTAAACCGCCCGCCAAAACTGGTCATCTGATGTGTCACCTGACAGCATCAGCTGATCGTTGAAACTGCCTTTCAAGAGCGATCGGTTTTGGCAGGCGGTTTAAACGATCAGCTGATGCTGTCAGATGACACATCAGATGATCAGTTTTGGCGGGCGGTTTAAAACGCTCAGTTGATACTTTCAAGTGACACATCAGCTGATCGGGCTGCCGCCCAGTCAGCTGATTCAGGTCCTTGTAGCGATCGGACGTGGACACCTCGCATCCCGGGACAGTCTACGGAGAGTGAGTATTTTATCTTTTATTACCATTGTTCACTTTTATTTCGCTTTAGCAGTGTATGTACATGTCACTGTGCCAGGAAACACAAGATGCACTTTTGGGTAAAAGTCAGGCCTTAAAAAGAGCGGGAAATACGTTGCGTGTGAACGTAGCCTTAGGGTGCGAGAGGTCCCCCCTCCTTGGAGGAGAACCTGTGTGTTCACTTTTGGCTCACCCCTCAACCCTTGTGCATGGAAAAGTCTGTGGATTTGAGCCCTTCAGAGGCGCCGTACGCTTCAGGCAACTCGCTGCCTCATTGGCTCGTTGGTCTAGGGGTATGATTCTCGCTTCGGGTGTGAGAGGTCCCGGGTTCAAATCCCGGACGAGCCCTCCCTGGCTATTCCCTCGGTACCCCCCCCACCTTCCTTCTCTCTCCATGCCAGTCAACACACTTTTGACAGCTTCTTTTTCAGGCTGGAGAGGGCTGGTCCCCCCTCCCGCCTCACACCCCCAGTCCACCTGCCGCATGGACGCAAAGGGCCCAGAGTAGAAGCCTCTGTCTTCGCTCTTTTCCCCAAAACAGCACGTTTGCGGGCGTTTAAATTCTCTGTCATCTCCTGGATGTGCTGCTTGATAAGGGTTGCTTTTACTTTGCTTCCGGGTGTTTTGCAAGGGGAATTCGGTGGCGTTCTGGCGACGGCTTCTTCCCAGGAAGCTCTTCATTGGCCCTGATGCTCAATGCCTCTCATTCTTCCTAAGAGGAAAGATCTCCATGTTTGGAGCTGCCCTTTCACAGTTGCTTTTCCGCCCGTGCCCTCGTCACGGGTCCGCGCTCTCCTCCTCTCGCCATTGTCCAACACCGGAGTTGGTCCCGCCTAGCCCGTGCTGAAGCCTCTGTCGCATTGGACGGAGCGCGTGACGTGCGTCACCCCTTTTTTCCCAGCACGGCTCGTTGGTCTAGGGGTATGATTCTCGCTTTGGGTGCGAGAGGTCCGGGTTCAAATCCCGGACGAGCCCTTGCTGTTGGTCTTCCCTCCTAGGAAGAAAGGGCGTTTGAGCTCCCTTACCCTTCTGCTCCAAAACCTGTCTCTTGCTGCAGCTGTCAGCACCTTTCTTTCACTGCCTTTTCTATGAAGCCGAAAAGGACTCAGGGGCCTTAAACTCTCTGCCCTTTGCATCCATATGCCAAGGAGGGTGGGCTCCACCTTCCCAGCGGTCAGTTTCTGCTCCAAAGTGGAACTTTTCATTCTCTGTCGTTCCCCGGATGTGCTGCTCAACTAGGGTTGCTTTTACTTTGCCTCAGGGCAAGGAGAATTCATGGGCGTCTTCCCACCGAGCCCTTTATTGCCTTGGATTCTCCGCTAGGTGGTGAGACTTCCATGTCCGGCCCACCCTTTCACAGCTGCTTTACTGCCCGTGCTCTCGTCACTGGTCCACGCTCTCCTCCGTCTACCTTGTCTGACAGTGGTGTCGGCCCCCACCTTGCTGAAGACTCTGTCGCATTGGCAGGTGGGAGTGAGGCGCCTCCTGAACAGCGTCCCAACTTGGCTCGTTGGTCTAGGGGTATGATTCTCGCTTAGGGTGCGAGAGGTCCCGGGTTCAAATCCCGGACGAGCCCTCCCCCTTTAGGAGGAGTACCTGTGCCTTCCCTTTTGGCTCACCCCTCACCTGACATCATCAGCTGAGCGTTTTAAACCGCCCGCCAAAACTGGTCATCTGATGTGTCACTGACAGCATCAGCTGATCGTTGAAACTGCCTTTCCAAGAGCGATCGGTTTTGGCAGGCGGTTTAAACGATCAGCTGATGCTGTCAGATGACACATCAGATGATCAGTTTTGGCGGGCGGTTTAAAACGCTCAGTTGATACTTTCAAGTGACACATCAGCTGATCGGGCTGCCGCCCAGTCAGCTGATTCAGGTCCTTGTAGCGATCGGACGTGGACACCTCGCATCCCGGGACAGTCTACGGAGAGTGAGTATTTTATCTTTTATTACCATTGTTCACTTTTATTTCGCTTTAGCAGTGTATGTACATGTCACTGTGCCAGGAAACACAGATGCACTTTTGGGTAAAAGTCAGGCCTTAAAAAGAGCGGGAAATACGTTGCGTGTGAACGTAGCCTTAGGGTGCGAGAGGTCCCCCTCCTTGGAGGAGAACCTGTGTGTTCACTTTTGGCTCACCCTCAACCCTTGTGCATGGAAAAGTCTGTGGATTTGAGCCCTTCAGAGGCGCCGTACGCTTCAGGCAACTCGCTGCCTCATTGGCTCGTTGGTCTAGGGGTATGATTCTCGCTTCGGGTGTGAGAGGTCCCGGGTTCAAATCCCGGACGAGCCCTCCCTGGCTATTCCCTCGGTACCCCCCCCACCTTCCTTCTCTCTCCATGCCAGTCAACACACTTTTGACAGCTTCTTTTTCAGGCTGGAGAGGGCTGGTCCCCCTCCCGCCTCACCCCCCCAGTCCACCTGCCGCATGGACGCAAAGGGCCCAGAGTAGAAGCCTCTGTCTTCGCTCTTTTCCCCCAAAACAGCACGTTTGCGGGCGTTTAAATTCTCTGTCATCTCCTGGATGTGCTGCTTGATAAGGGTTGCTTTTACTTTGCTTCGGGTGTTTTGCAAGGGGAATTCGGTGGCGTTCTGGCGACGGCTTCTTCCCAGGAAGCTCTTCATTGGCCCCTGATGCTCAATGCCTCTCATTCTTCCCTAAGAGGAAAGATCTCCATGTTTGGAGCTGCCCTTTCACAGTTGCTTTTCCGCCCGTGCCCTCGTCACGGGTCCGCGCTCTCCTCCTCTCGCCATTGTCCAACACCGGAGTTGGTCCCGCCTAGCCCGTGCTGAAGCCTCTGTCGCATTGGACGGAGCGCGTGACGTGCGTCACCGCTTTTTTCCCAGCACGGCTCGTTGGTCTAGGGGTATGATTCTCGCTTTGGGTGCGAGAGGTCCCGGGTTCAAATCCCGGACGAGCCCTTGCTGTTGGTCTTCCCTCCTAGGAAGAAAGGGCGTTTGAGCTCCCTTACCCTTCTGCTCCAAAACCTGTCTCTTGCTGCAGCTGTCAGCACCTTTCTTTCACTGCCTTTTCTATGAAGCCGAAAAGGATCAGGGGCCTTAAACTCTCTGCCCTTTGCATCCATATGCCAAGGAGGGTGGGCCCCACCTTCCCAGCGGTCAGTTTCTGCTCCAAAGTGGAACTTTTCATTCTCTGTCGTTCCCCGGATGTGCTGCTCAACTAGGGTTGCTTTTACTTTGCCTCAGGGCAAGGAGAATTCATGGGCGTCTTCCCACCGAGCCCTTTATTGCCTTGGATTCTCCGCTAGGTGGTGAGACTTCCATGTCCGGCCCACCCTTTCACAGCTGCTTTACTGCCCGTGCTCTCGTCACTGGTCCACGCTCTCCTCCGTCTACCTTGTCTGACAGTGGTGTCGGCCCCACCTTGCTGAAGACTCTGTCGCATTGGCAGGTGGGAGTGAGGCGCCTCCTGAACAGCGTCCCAACTTGGCTCGTTGGTCTAGGGGTATGATTCTCGCTTAGGGTGCGAGAGGTCCCGGGTTCAAATCCCGGACGAGCCCTCCCCCTCTTAGGAGGAGTACCTGTGCCTTCCCTTTTGGCTCACCCTCACCTGACATCATCAGCTGAGCGTTTTAAACCGCCCGCCAAAACTGGTCATCTGATGTGTCACCTGACAGCATCAGCTGATCGTTGAAACTGCCTTTCCAAGAGCGATCGGTTTTGGCAGGCGGTTTTAAACGATCAGCTGATGCTGTCAGATGACACATCAGATGATCAGTTTTGGCGGGCGGTTTTAAAACGCTCAGTTGATACTTTCAAGTGACACATCAGCTGATCGGGCTGCCGCCCAGTCAGCTGATTCAGGTCCTTGTAGCGATCGGACGTGGACACCTCGCATCCCGGGACAGTCTACGGAGAGTGAGTATTTTATCTTTTATTACCATTGTTCACTTTTATTTCGCTTTAGCAGTGTATGTACATGTCACTGTGCCAGGAAACACAGATGCACTTTTGGGTAAAAGTCAGGCCTTAAAAAGAGCGGGAAATACGTTGCGTGTGAACGTAGCCTTAGGGTGCGAGAGGTCCCCCCTCTTGGAGGAGAACCTGTGTGTTCACTTTTGGCTCACCCCTCAACCCTTGTGCATGGAAAAGTCTGTGGATTTGAGCCCTTCAGAGGCGCCGTACGCTTCAGGCAACTCGCTGCCTCATTGGCTCGTTGGTCTAGGGGTATGATTCTCGCTTCGGGTGTGAGAGGTCCCGGGTTCAAATCCCGGACGAGCCCTCCCTGGCTATTCCCTCGGTACCCCCCCCACCTTCCTTCTCTCTCCATGCCAGTCAACACACTTTTGACAGCTTCTTTTTCAGGCTGGAGAGGGCTGGTCCCCCTCCCGCCTCACCCCCCAGTCCACCTGCCGCATGGACGCAAAGGGCCCAGAGTAGAAGCCTCTGTCTTCGCTCTTTTCCCCCAAAACAGCACGTTTGCGGGCGTTTAAATTCTCTGTCATCTCCTGGATGTGCTGCTTGATAAGGGTTGCTTTTACTTTGCTTCCGGGTGTTTTGCAAGGGGAATTCGGTGGCGTTCTGGCGACGGCTTCTTCCCAGGAAGCTCTTCATTGGCCCCTGATGCTCAATGCCTCTCATTCTTCCCTAAGAGGAAAGATCTCCATGTTTGGAGCTGCCCTTTCACAGTTGCTTTT
>JARQOC010003800.1:0-13902 GCA_033576535.1 Allobates femoralis | reverse complement strand
CCAAATCAAAAAAAAAACCCCCAAAAAACAACCCCCAAAACCACAATAACCCCCCCTTTAAACCAAACCCAATACAATCATCCAAAAAACCAAAAAACCCACTTCACTACAAACCTCCATTACCCATAATAAAAATAAAAAAAACCCCTCAACCCCAAAAATCACAAAACCCCTCCTCAAACCCAAACCCCTTAATATAATTCCATCTACCCTAAAACCCCAAAAATAACACTTTCCCATCTAAAACTACCTAATTAACCCAAAATCCAATAAAAAAACCCTCCCCCCCCCAAAAATCAAACACCCCCCCTAAAAAAAACCTAATAAAATTCCCCACCAAAAAACCCCCCAATAACACTTATCTACCCCCCAAATTTATCCCCATAATAAAAAAACCCAAACCCCCCCAAAAACCATAAAAAAACCCCCCCTAAAACCCCAAACAAATAAAATTCCATTCCCCAAAACCAAAAAACCTTTTCTTTAAAATACCTAAATTTTAACCCCACTTTTTAATAAAAAAACCCCCTACCCCCCAAAAAACCCCACCAATAACTCCCCCCTAAACCCCCAAAAAAATTTAATTCCCACTACCCTAAAAAAAAAACACCTTTCTACTCCACTTTACCCACTAATCAATAAAAAAACCCCACCCCCAAAACCCCACCCAATCAACTCCCCCCCTAAAACCCCAAAATAATAAAATCCCTCCCCCAAAAACCACAAATAACCCCTTTTCTTTAACCTACCCCCATTACCCCACTTTAAAAAAAAACCCCCACACCCCCCCAAAAAAATCAAAACCCCCCTCAAACCACAAATTAATATATTCCATCTACCAAAACCCATAACATTTTACCCCAAATCCCCTCCAATTAACCAAAAATTTAATAAAAAAACCCCCCCCAAAAACCATAATACCCCACCCCCCCTAAACCCCCAAAACCCTAATAAAATTTCCCCCCTCCCCCTAAAAACAAAAACACTTCATCCCTACCCACTTTACCCCAACCCCAATAAAAAAAACCCCCCACCCCAAAAAACCTAAAAACACCCCCCCTAAACCCCAATTAAATTTTTCCCATCTTCCCTAAAAAAAAAAAACCCCTTTATTCCCCTCCCTCAATTCCCCATAATAAAAAAAAAAAACCCCCCCACCCCCAAAAACATCCCCCCCCCTCCCCCCCAAAAAAACAACCCAAATAATTAACCCCTAAAACAATATAACACCCTTATTACCTCCCTCCCCCCATTACCCCCATATATAAAAAAACCCCCCCCCCCCCAAAAAAATAATCAAAATCCCCCCCAAACCCCACAATTAATAAAAATTCCATCTACCCAAAAACCACAAAAAACCCCTTTCATTCCCTCCCTCAATTCCCCTTTTTAAATAAAAAACCTAACCCCCCAAAACATAAATCAAAACCCCCCCCCTCAAAAAACCCAAATATAATTCCACTCCCCCCAAAACCCCAAAAAACCCCTTTCTCCCTCCCTCCATTCCCCCCAATCACCCAATAAAAAAACCCCACCCCCCCCCAAAAACCCCTAAATAAAAACCCCCCCCTAAAAACAATTAAATTTCCCTCTACCCCCTAAAACCCCCAAACCCCTTCTTTAAACCAACCAATTCCCCAAATAAAATAAAAAAAACCCCCCACCCCCCCCAAAACACATAATCACACTCCCCTAAACCCAAAACCAAATAAATTCCCCTATAAAAACAATAACCCCATTTCCCCTATCAATTATCCCATCTAACAAAAAAACCCACACCCCAAAAAACCCATAAATCCCACACTCCCCCTCAAACCCACAATTAATAAATTTCCATTACAAAAAAAAACATAAACCATCTCTACTACCCCCACATTCCCCTAATAAAATAAAAAACACCTACATCCCCAAAACACCCCCATCCAACTCCCCCTCAAACCCCCAACCAAATATAAATTCACTACCCTAAAACACCATAACACCATTCTTTAACTATCCACTTTAAACCACAATTAATAAAAAAAACCCTAACCCCCTAAAACCTCAAAAACACTCCCCCTCAAACCAAACTAATATAAATTCCACTACCCTAAACACAAAACACTTCATTACCTACTCACATACCCCCAAACTCATCAATAAACAAAACCACTACACCCCAAAAAAACCACTAAATCACAACACTCCCCCTCAAACAACCAATAATATCATTCCATCTACCTAAAACCCCCATAACCACCCTTCATCACAATCACTCCACATCTAACTACAATAATAAAAAAACCACCAACCCCAAAAACCATAATCACACACTCCCCCCAAAACCACAACTTAATATAATTCCATCTACCCCCTAAAACACAAATAACACCTATCATTCCTACTCCACATTACCCCATATCCAATAAAAAATACCCCTACACACCCCTAAAAACATCATCACAACTCCCCTCAAACAAAACCTAAAACAATCATATACCATAAACCAAATCACATAACCCTCTCTCCTACTCACAATTAACCCACTAATAATAAAAAAAACCCTACACCCAAAACACATCAAACACACTCCCCCTAACCCAACTTAAAAATCCCATCACCTAAACACATAACACCATCTCTACTCACCATACACCCAAAATCAAAAAAACCCTCCCAATACAATCACACATCCCTAAAAAACATAATAATAACATCAATCACCCTAAAAACATTTAACCAACCCTCCTAACTCACCATTATCCCCCACTATAAAAAAAAACCTCACACCCCCAAAACCATATCCAAACTCCCCCTCACCCACAATAATATCCATTACCTAAAACCAATAACACTTTCATCAAACACATCCACATTACTACTAATAATAAAAAACCCTCCACCCCCTCAAAAACATAAATACACCAATCCCCTCAAACCACAACTAATATCATTCAACTACCTCAAACCAACACATAACACTTCCATCCCTACTCAAATTACCCAATAAATAAAAAACCCCATAACCCCCAAAAACCATCAACACCCCATCCCCTTTCCAAAAAAAACCCATAAATTACTAACTCTAAAACTATTACACCATTCATCTACACTACCTCCATTACCAATTCCACATTATAAATAACACACAACACCAACACCCTAAAACACACTAAAACCCCACTCCCCTCAAACATCAACTAATATATTCCATCTACCCCTAAAACCAAATCAACTTCCTACCTACCCACATATCCCAAAAAATCAAACTAACCCTCACAACTACCCTAAAATTACACAAACACTCCCCCTCTCAACCAAAACCTAATATCAAACACTTACCTAAAACCACATATACACCCACATTATCCTAACCTCCACATTATCCCATCATCCAATAAAAAAACCCACAACCCCCAAAAACATTAAATACCACAATACCTCCCACTCAAACCAAAATTAATAATATTCCCATCTATCCCCTAAACAACATAACCCTTCATCTAATAACTCCCACATAACTCACTACTAATCACACAAAACCATCACCCCTAAAACCCTCCATCCACTCAACACTCTAAACAACACAACACTAATATCATAACACTACCTACCTAAACCCCAAATATAACACCTCCACTATCACCTACCTCAATTATCCATATAATCAAAACCAAACCTCACCACCCCAAAACACTCAATCACAAACTCCCCTCAAACCACAACCTAATATATCCATTACAACCTAAAACACCCATAACACCTTTCATAAACCACATCAACCCTACTCAATTCAAAAAAAAATACACCCTCACTACCCCCAAAAAACCACATCACAACACTCCCCCTCAATACACAACATAAAACCAAATTACCTAACACACCCCATATCACAACCCATCATCTAACCACCTCACATATCCACAATAATCCAAAACAAAACCCTACCCCAAACCCCCCTAAAAATCATAAAAACACCTCCCATAACCAACAACAACCCAATCCCACCTACCACTAAAACACTCCCAACCCCAATAACACATATCTCCCTACTCCACATTAAAACCCATCATCAATAAAAAACTCTCACACCCTAAAACACATAATACACCCCTCCCCCCTCAAACCCCACAATTATCAATAATCCATAATCCTAAAACCAAATACTAACACCCCTACATACCTCCAATACTCCCATCACATAAATAAAAACCTACATCAAAACAATCAACCACCTCCTCAAACACAACAAATATCCATCCATCCACCTAAAACACCATAAAACCTTCATCAACTACCTCCACATACACCATCAATAAAAAACCCTCAACCCCCCAAAAACATAATCACAATCCCCCAAACCAACAATATATATTCCATCATCCCTAAAACACAAAACCCCCTTTCATAAACTACCTCAAATCACACTATAATAAAAAAACCCTACACCCCAAAAACCTCATCAACCTCCCCCCTCAACCAAACTAATTAATTCCACTACCTAAAACCAAATAACACCTTCTACACCTCCAACATTACCCCTAATAATATAACAAAACCCCCTCACCTCACAAAAACCACAAACAATACCATACTCCCCCTCAAACCACAATCCTAATAAATCCATATCTAATCCTAAAACCACATACACATCATCTACCTCCACATTACCCCAAATCATAAAAAACCCTCCATCCCCCAAAAACCCAAAACACTCCCCACTCAAACCACAACTAAATAATCCATCTACCCTAAACCAATATAACCCTTCCTCTACACTCACATTATCCCACTATCAATAAAAAACCTCACACCCCAAAACTACATCAATCAACTCCCCCTCAAACACAACTAATATATTCCATTACCTAAAACCCCATAACACCTTCATCTAACAAACCTCCAATCAACAACTAATTAATAAACAAACCCCTACAACCCAAAACATCAATCAACCTCCCACACCTAAACCACAACATAATATCAATTCCACCTACCCTAAAACACAATAACACCTTCATCTCACTAACCCACATTACCCATCATCCAATAAAAACCCCACACACCCCAAACAACACCATAATCACACTCCCTAAACCACAACCTATATAATTCCATCTATCCCTAAAATTCACAAAAAACATATCACTACTACCTCAACTTATCCCCATTAAAAATCAAAAAACCCTCACTACCCCCATAACACCATCCCACATACACTACTCCACCTCAAAACCCACAACCCATAATTCAATCCCTATCTACACATAAACACAAATATAACATCTACACCTACACATTATCCCATACAAAATAACACAAAACCCCCCCCCCACATCAATCACAAACTCCCCTCAAACACAATTAATATCATTCCACCCCTACCCTAAACCCATAAACCTTTCATCTAACTACCTCACCATCAACCTACTAATTAATAAAAAACCTCACCCCCCCCTAAAACACTCATCAACACACTTCCCCCCTAAACCACAACCTAATATATCCAACCCCTAAAACCACCATAACCACATTCATCTCACTACCTCACCAATTACCCCACCCTCAAAAAAAACCCACACACCCCCCAAAAACATCCAAATCACCTCCAAACCTCAAAAAAAAATTCCCATCTACCCAAAACAAAAACAATTCACCCCCCCCAATTCCCATAAACAAAAAAACCCCCCCCAACCCCAAAAAACCAAAAAACCCTCCAAACCCTAAACCCCAAACAAAACTCCCAACAAATTCAAAAAAATAAACCCCTAATTTTCCCCCTAAAAATCTCAAAAAACCCTCCCCCCCTTCATAAAAACCCCCATAAAACAACTTACATAACTACCCCTAAAACCCCAAATCCCTAACCCCCCCCCCCTTAAAATTCCAAAAAATACAATTCCCACAATTTTCCCCTAAAAATTTCCCAAAAACCCTCCCCCCCTTCAAAAACCCCATAAAACATTCCCCACCCCAACTCCCCTTACCCCCCCAAATCACCTAACCCCCCCTACCCCCATTCCAAAAAAACCCAAACCTCAATTTTTCCCCCTAAAAATTAAAAAACCCCTCCTTTTTTCCCTAAAACCCCCATAAAAAAAACCCTTCCAAACCCCCCCTAAACCCAAATCAATAATCCCCACCCAAATTTCCAAAAAAATTTAAAAACACCCTACTTTCCCCTAAAAATCTACAAAAACCCTCCCTCCCTTCCTCACAACACATCAAAACTCACATCAATAACCTTACAACCCAAATAACATAACCTTCCCATACTCACAATTCACAAAAATACAATCTACAACTCAATTTTCCCCCTAAAAATTAAAAAACCACTCCCTCATTAAATCAAAAAATAAAAACATACTTTCAAATCAATACCTCTACAACCCCAAACAAACTAACCCCCATACTAAATCCAAAAAATAACATATAAACCATCAATTCCCCTAAATATTAAAAAAAACCTTCCCCCTTCCTACAAATACAACAAAAAAACCAAACTACCTCCAAAACCCCAAAACAAACTACACTAAAACACTACCTACAATTCCCAAAAAATAACTTCTTAACCATAATTCCCTAAAAATTTTTTTTTTTTTTTTTTTTTTTTTTTTTTTTTTTTTTTTTTTTTTTTTTTTTTTTTTTTTTTTTTTTTTTTTTTTTTTTTTTTTTTTTTTTTTTTTTTTTTTTTTTTTTTTTTTTTTTTTTTTTTTTTTTTTTTTTTTTTTTTTTTTTTTTTTTTTTTTTTTTTTTTTTTTTTTTTTTTTTTTTTTTTTTTTTTTTTTTTTTTTTTTTTTTTTTTTTTTTTTTTTTTTTTTTTTTTTTTTTTTTTTTTTTTTTTTTTTTTTTTTTTTTTTTTTTTTTTTTTTTTTTTTTTTTTTTTTTTTTTTTTTTTTTTTTTTTTTTTTTTTTTTTTTTTTTTTTTTTTTTTTTTTTTTTTTTTTTTTTTTTTTTTTTTTTTTTTTTTTTTTTTTTTTTTTTTTTTTTTTTTTTTTTTTTTTTTTTTTTTTTTTTTTTTTTTTTTTTTTTTTTTTTTTTTTTTTTTTTTTTTTTTTTTTTTTTTTTTTTTTTTTTTTTTTTTTTTTTTTTTTTTTTTTTTTTTTTTTTTTTTTTTTTTTTTTTTTTTTTTTTTTTTTTTTTTTTTTTTTTTTTTTTTTTTTTTTTTTTTTTTTTTTTTTTTTTTTTTTTTTTTTTTTTTTTTTTTTTTTTTTTTTTTTTTAAAAACCCCCTTTTCCCCCCTTTTCAAACCCTTAAAAAAAAATTATACCTAAACCCAAAAAACCCCCCCATACCAAATTTTCCAAAAAAAACATCCCCAAAAACCCCCCAAAAAAAACCCCCCCCCCCCTTTTCAAAAAAACCCATAAAAAATTCATAAACTCCCCAAAACCCCCTCCAACCCTCCCATACCCATTCCCAAAAATAAAAAAACCCCCCCCCCCTTTCTAAAAAAAAAACCCCACCCCCCCCCTAAAACCCATAAAAAATTAACCCAACCCAAAACCCAAACAAAAAACCCCCCTCTCTCCAAAAAATAAAATTACATAACCCCCCCTAAAAATCTACACAAAACCCCCCCCCTTTTCCTCCAAAAATAAAAACCCCTTCCAAAAACCCCTTTTTTAAAATAAAAAACCCCCCCCCAACTAAACCCCCCAAAAAAAATAAAAACCCCTCTTTTTCCCCAAAAAAAAAACCCCTCTCCAAAAACCCCCATAAAAAAATTAAAAAACTCCCTAAACAACCAAATAAAAACCCCCCCTACTACAACCCCAAAAACCCACCAAAAAATTCCCCTAAAACCCCCCAAAACCCCCAAAAAAAACCCCATAAACCTTCCAAAAAACCCAAACCCCCAAAACAAAACCCCCCCCAACCAAAATCCCAAAAAATAACCCCCCAAAAAAAACCCCTAACAACCCCCCCAAAATTTCCCCTCCCCCCCCCCAAAAACCCCCAACCCAAATTTCCCTCAAACCCAAAAATAACCCCCCCCTCTAAAAAACCCAAAAAAATTCTAACCCAACCCCCCAATTTTTAAAAAACCCCCCCCCTTCAAAACCCTTTAAACATTTCCAATAAACCCCTTAAAAACCCCCCCTTAAAAAACCCTAAAATTCCCAAAAAAAAACAAAACCCCAAATTTTCCCCCCAAAAACAAAAAAAACCCCTCCCTTTTTTTCCCCAAATACAAAAACCCCTAATAAATACCCTAAAACCCCAAATAAACCCCCCCCTTAAAATTCCCCAAAAAAAAACCCCAAACCCCAAAAAACCAAAAAACCCCCCCCCCCTTTCCTAAAAAACATAAAAAAAACCCACAAAATACCCTTAAAACCCCAAATCCAACTACCCCCCTATAATCCCAAAAAACCCCTCCCCCCCAAAACTTCCCCCTTAAAAAAAACAAAACCTCCCTCCTTTCCCTAAAAACAAAAAAAAAAAAAACCCCCCCCAAAACAACCCCCAAACCCCCAAAAAAAAATAAAATCCCAAATTTAAAAAATTAAACACCCTTAACCCAAAACCTAAAAAAAAACCCCCCCAAAAAAACACAACCCCCCCAAAAACCTAAAATTTCCAAAAAAAACATAACCAAACTTACCCTAACACATAAACCAACCATTCTACACACCATAAAAACCAATCACATCAATACCCTCTAAAACCCCAATCATACATCCCATACACCCAAAAAATAACACTATCAAACACTCAACATTCCCTATTCTAACACAAAACCCCACCCTCCTTCCTAACCAAACATCAAAACACACTTACATAACTACCCTACAACCCACACACCTAACTCAATCCACAATCCCAAAAACCCACACCAATCAACTTCCCCTAAAAATCAACCCAAACCCCACATCCCAATAACCCCCCAAAAACATAAAACAATCCCAAAAAACCCCTAACCCCCAAAAACCAAAACCCCCCCAACCCAACCCAAAAAAAATAAAACCCCCCACCCCCTAAACAAACCCCCACCAACCCAACACACCCCCACACCCACCCCCCCCCCCCACACCCAACCCCCACACCCACCCACCCCCCCCCCCCCCCCCCCCCCCCCCCCCCCCCCCCCCCCCCCCCCCCCCCCCCCCCCCCCCCCCCCCCCCCCCCCCCCCCCCCCCCCCCCCCCCCCCCCCCCCCCCCCCCCCCCCCCCCCCCCCCCCCCCCCCCCCCCCCCCCCCCCCCCCCCCCCCCCCCCCCCCCCCCCCCCCCCCCCCCCCCCCCCCCCCCCCCCCCCCCCCCCCCCCCCCCCCCCCCCCCCCCCCCCCCCCCCCCCCCCCCCCCCCCCCCCCCCCCCCCCCCCCCCCCCCCCCCCCCCCCCCCCCCCCCCCCCCCCCCCCCCCCCCCCCCCCCCCCCCCCCCCCCACCCCCCCCCCCCCCCCCCCCCCCCCCCCCCCCCCCCCCCCCCCCCCCCCCCCCACCCCCCCCCCCCCCCCCCCCCCCCCCCCCCCCCCCCCCCCCCCCCCCCCCCCCCCCCCCCCCCCCCCCCCCCCCCCCCCCCCCCCCCCCCCCCCCCCCCCCCCCCCCCCCCCCCCCCCCCCCCCCCCCCCCCCCCCCCCCCCCCCCCCCCCCCCCCCCCCCCCCCCCCCCCACCCCCCCCCCCCCCCCCCCCCCCCCCCCCCCCCCCCCCCCCCCCCCCCCCCCCCCCCCCCCCCCCCCCCCCCCCCCCCCCCCCCCCCCCCCCCCCCCCCCCCCCCCCCCCCCCCCCCCCCCCCCCCCCCCCCCCCCCCCCCCCCCCCCCCCCCCCCCCCCCCCCCCCCCCCCCCCCCCCCCCCCCCCCCCCCCCCCCCCCCCCCCCCCCCCCCCCCCCCCCCCCCCCCCCCCCCCCCCCCCCCCCCCCCCCCCCCCCCCCCCCCCCCCCCCCCCCCCCCCCCCCCCCCCCCCCCCCCCCCCCCCCCCCCCCCCCCCCCCCCCCCCCCCCCCCCCCCCCCCCCCCCCCCCCCCCCCCCCCCCCCCCCCCCCCCCCCCCCCCCCCCCCCCCCCCCCCCCCCCCCCCCCCCCCCCCCCCCCCCCCCCCCCCCCCCCCCCCCCCCCCCCCCCCCCCCCCCCCCCCCCCCCCCCCCCCCCCCCCCCCCCCCCCCCCCCCCCCCCCCCCCCCCCCCCCCCCCCCCCCCCCCCCCCCCCCCCCCCCCCCCCCCCCCCCCCCCCCCCCCCCCCTTTTTTTTTTTTTTTTTTTTTTTTTTTTTTTTTTTTTTTTTTTTTTTTTTTTTTTTTTTTTTTTTTTTTTTTTTTTTTTTTTTTTTTTTTTTTTTTTTTTTTTTTTTTTTTTTTTTTTTTTTTTTTTTTTTTTTTTTTTTTTTTTTTTTTTTTTTTTTTTTTTTTTTTTTTTTTTTTTTTTTTTTTTTTTTTTTTTTTTTTTTTTTTTTTTTTTTTTTTTTTTTTTTTTTTTTTTTTTTTTTTTTTTTTTTTTTTTTTTTTTTTTTTTTTTTTTTTTTTTTTTTTTTTTTTTTTTTTTTTTTTTTTTTTTTTTTTTTTTTTTTTTTTTTTTTTTTTTTTTTTTTTTTTTTTTTTTTTTTTTTTTTTTTTTTTTTTTTTTTTTTTTTTTTTTTTTTTTTTTTTTTTTTTTTTTTTTTTTTTTTTTTTTTTTTTTTTTTTTTTTTTTTTTTTTTTTTTTTTTTTTTTTTTTTTTTTTTTTTTTTTTTTTTTTTTTTTTTTTTTTTTTTTTTTTTTTTTTTTTTTTTTTTTTTTTTTTTTTTTTTTTTTTTTTTTTTTTTTTTTTTTTTTTTTTTTTTTTTTTTTTTTTTTTTTTTTTTTTTTTTTTTTTTTTTTTTTTTTTTTTTTTTTTTTTTTTTTTTTTTTTTTTTTTTTTTTTTTTTTTTTTTTTTTTTTTTTTTTTTTTTTTTTTTTTTTTTTTTTTTTTTTTTTTTTTTTTTTTTTTTTTTTTTTTTTTTTTTTTTTTTTTTTTTTTTTTTTTTTTTTTTTTTTTTTTTTTTTTTTTTTTTTTTTTTTACCAAAAAAAAACACCCAAAAACCCCCAAAAAAATTTAAAAAAACCCCCTCCCCCCAAAACCCCCAAAACCCTTAAATAATTCCCACCCTAAAACCAAAAACCTTTCCCATTACTATCAATTACCCCCACCCCTAAAATAAAAAAACCCCCCCCCAAAAAACCCCATAAACTCCCTCCAACCCCTTAAAATCCCTTTACCTAAAAAAAAAAACCCCTTCATTCACTACCCCATTACCCTAAAAAAAAAAAAACCCCTCCACCCCCAAAAACACCAAAACCATCCCCCCCTAAACCAAACTATAAAATTCCAACCCTAAACCAAAAACCCCCTTAAACTACCACCATACCCAAATTTCCAATAAAAAAAAAAACCCCCCCCCCCAAAAACCAATAAACCCCCCCCCAAAACAAAACCCAAAAAATAATTCCAAACCCCTAAAAAAAAAAAAACTCCCTCCCTTCCCCAATTTTCCCACCAATAATAAAAAAACCCCACCAACCCCCAAAAACCAAAAATTTAAAAACCCATTTCCCCCTAAAAAAAAAAATTTTTTTTAAAAAACCCCAAAAAAACCTATCATTTAACAAATCACATTACCCATATAAAATAAAAAAAAACCCCCCAAACCCCCAAAACCACAAAAATCCCTCCCCCCCTAAAAAAAAACAAACAAATTACCAAACCCAAAACCCCCAAAAAAAAAAACCTTCCCCTTTCAATTCCCCAAAAAAAAACAAAACCCCCCCCCCAAAAACTAAAAAACCCCCCCCCCAAAAATAAAACAATAAACCAACCCAAAACCCCCTTTTCCCCCTAACCCTTCAAAAATTCCCCAAAAAAACCCCACACCCCCAAAAACAAAAAACCCCCCCCCAAACCCCAAAATTAAAATTAAAAACCTTCAACCCAAATACCCCCAAAACCCTCCCATACCCCAAAAATTAACCCCCCTTAAAAAAAACCCTCCCCCCCCCAAAAACAAATTTACAATTCCCCCCAAAAACCCAAAACCAACCCCCCCCAACCAATAAAAAAAACCCCAAACCCCAAAAAACCCAAAAAACCCCCCCTAAAACCCCCCAAAATTAAAATCCCCCACAAAAAAACCAAAACCCCCAACACCCCCCCAAAAAAAAAATAACACCCCAAAAAAACCCCAAAATTTTCCCCCAAAACACCACAAAAACCAAAAACCCATAAACCCCAAACCACACCCCCTTAATTAAAAAAACCCCCACCCCCCAAAAAAACACCAAAAAAATAAATTTTCCCCTCCCCCAAAAATTAAAAACCCCCTTAAAAAAAAAAAAAAAAACACATCCTATATCCCCCAACCCCAAAATTTTAAAACAAAAACCCACCCCCCCAAAACCCTTCCCCCCCCCCCCCAAAAAAAACTTAAAAAATTTACTACCCCAAACCCCAAAAAAACTAACCAAAAAACCCCCAACCCCAAAAAAAAATAAAAAAACCCACCCCCCAAAAAACCCCAAACCCCCCCCCTAACAAATAAAAAAAACTTAAACCTACCCTAAAAACCCAAAACCCCTCCAATAAAAACCCCCAAAAAACATATACCCCCTAAATTTTAACCCCAAAACCCCTCCCCAAAACAAACCCTAATAAAAACCCCCCCCCCCCACAACCAAAAACCCCCCCCTACCAAAACCAAAAAAAACCAATTTTTATATCCCTTTCCCCCAAAAAACAAAAACACCCCCCAAACCCCCACAACCCAAAACCCCACCAAACACAAACAACCACAAACAAAAACCAAAAACACACCCCCACCCCAACAACCCCCACAAAAAACCCCCCCCCAACAAAAACACCCCCCCCACAAACCAAACAAACACAAACAACCAACCCCCAACAACACCCCACCAAACCCCACAACCCACCAAAAAAAAACCACCCACCCCCCCCACCAACAAAAAAACAACCAACCCCAACACAACCACCAACCAACCCACAAACCAAAAAACAAACCCACCCCCCCACCACCAAAAACCAACCACACACCAACCCCCCCCAAAAAACCCAACACCAAAAACCAACCACCACACAACCAAACCAAACCACCCCCCCCCCAAAACACCCACAACACACAACCCCAAAACCCACCCCCAAAAAAACCAAACCCCAACACAAACCACAACCACCCCCAAAAAAACAAAACCCCCCCAACAAAAAAAAACCCAACCACAAAACCCCAACAAAAACCCACCAAAACACCCAACACAACAAACAACAAAACCAAAAAAACCAACCCAACAACAAACCCAACCCCAACCCACAAAACCCAACCCAACAAACACAAAAACCAAAAAAACAACAACCCCACCCAAAACCCAACACCCCACAACCCCCACAACCAACAAACAAACAAAAAAACACACCAAACCCCACAAAAAAACACAACCCCCCCCCAACAAAAAACCCCAACCCAAACACCACAACCCAAACCCCCCACACCACACCCAAACCAAACCAAACACACCCACACCACCCACAAAAACCCCCCAAACCCACCCAACCCACCCCCACCACCAACCACCACAACCCACACCCCCACCCAACAACCCCCCACCACCCAACAACCCCCAACCCCACCAACCACAAACCCCACACCCCACCAAAACACACCACCACACAACCCCCCCAACAACCCCAACCCAACCCACACCACAAAACCAACCCACAACAACACCACAACCCCCACACAAACCACAAACAAACCCACCCCCAACACACACACACCCACACACCCCAAACCAAACAACCCCACCAAACCCCAACCCCCCCACAAAACCCACCAAACCAACCCCCACCACCAAACCCACCCCCCCACACCCCAACCCCAACCCACCCCCCCACCACCCAACCCACCCCCACCAAAAACACACCCCAACCAACCCCCCACCCCCACACCCCCCCACCCCACAACCAA
>JARQOC010003799.1:0-13918 GCA_033576535.1 Allobates femoralis | reverse complement strand
CTGGACGTTCCTGACCCACAGCTGTAAGCGATGGACTTGCTTAGCCTCACAGGCTGCAGTTCTCATTAACACTAAGTAGGGTCGTTTACTCCATGTTGTGCTTGAAACCAAAACTAACACATGTTATCTTTTTTTTTCTAAATAAATGACAAGTTCCATATTGGTCCGTAATGAAGCTTAGTGTCTTTCGCTGTGCCATCTGTTCACTCCTCATGAATCATCTCTCTAGCCTACAGATGCTCGGCCTCTCTTATAGAGAAGCGACTCAACTTTAAAATGAAACATGGTATAAATTGTGTAATCAGACAATGCAAAACTGTCCCAGGGCCTTCTGGGTTTTACTATGCAAAAAAAAACCAGGCAAATGATAAGTAGTGAGATGCTAGAAAGCTGTCAACGTCTTGCTGCCATGTGGCTGGAGAGTAAGGGACATTTGTATACTCGGGAGCTGCTATGTGCTGGCGGTTTATGACTGAATTTTATGAACTACTCATCATTGGGCATGGATTTTTTTTTGTTTTATATGCTGTAACTTTTTTCACATATGCAAACTGGGCCATGATCACGCAAGGTATGTTTGTAGCCATCTTATATTATATCAGTGGGCAGTGTTAGCAAATTAATTTTGTTGATGTATCTCCAGCTACTCATTTCCTGTTAGTGTTTGTTTGGATGGGTATCATTTTACAGCTACAATATAGGATTATATATATATGTATATATATATATATATATATATTATACCATATGGGTGCACGGTGCATTAACATATTAACATTGGAAAGGCGGCCGCCATCTGTCGCCCCCTGTGTAATCTTCCCCCCTGTACATTCTTTTTCTTCCCCCTGTGTGATGTATTCTCCCTTCTGTTCTCTCTCCTTTTACCTGTATCCCCCCTGTGTGCTTTCTCTCATTCCTCTGAGCTCTCTCCTTTGACCTGTCTCCCCCTGTCTGATCTCTCTCTCCCTGTGTGCTGTCTTCTTCCCTTATGTGCTCTACTCTTTCAGCTATCTATACCCTATGCGCTCTCCCCACATGTGTGGTCTCTCTCCCCCTGTGCTGCCTTCTCACCTTCTGTGCTCTCTCCTGTCAAGTGATTCCCACATGTGCTCTATCTCTACCCCTGTGCACTCACTCCCTGTGTGCTCACACCTCCCCCTGTGCACTCATCCTTCCTCATGTGCCTGCCCCTCTCCCTGTGCACTCTCTCTTCCCCTTGGCACTGTCTCTTCTCCGTGCACTGTCACATGACCCCTTTATGCTGTCTCTGTCCTGTGTGCTATATCTGCAACTCAAGTGCTGTCTCTGCCCCCTGTGTGCTCTCTCTGGCTCCTGTGCCCTTTCTTTCCTGTGCACTCTTTCTTCCTCTTGTGCACTCTGTCTTCTCCCTGTGGGCTTTTTCTTCTCCCTGTGTGCTTTCTCTTCCCCTTGTTCATTGTCTCTCCCCATGTCAGCACTCTTTCTCCCATTGTGCTGTCTCTCCCCGTGTGCTCTCTCTTCTCTTGTTCTGTCTCCCCCTGGTGTGAGCTCTTTCCCCTTTGTGTGCTCTCCCTGACCCTTGTGTGCTCTCCTTCTCTGGCTTTCTTTTCCCCCTGTGTGCAATCCTCCCTTTGTGCTCTCTCTCCTCCCTGTGTTCTCTCTCTTTCTGTTTGCGCTGGCTCTGCCCCCTGTGTGCTCATTTTCACCCCTATGTGCTCTCTCTTTCTCCCCCTGTGCTTGTTTCCCACCCCCAGTGATGTCTCTCCCCCTGTTCTGTCCTCCCTACCTGTGCTATCTCTCCTGCCTGTGCTGTTCTTGGTCATTTGATGTGTGGCTGGTAATATCGGGTGAAGTCTGGGGGCGGCGGAGAGTAGCGAGTTTTGCGGTGGCAGGTTCCTATCTTAGGTTTTGGGTGGCATCAGGTTTTGGGTGTCGGTGGCACTGCTAGCGGTACTGCACAATGGACCACTACCTCTAGCGGGCACCATACTTGTACACCCATCACTTGAGTGTGCAAATATGACTGATGATGGCATGTAATAGTAGGACATTGGGAAGTGGATGAAAGATGGGATACGGGATATACAGGGAGATAACGATCACAGTCATAGAGGTCATGCCTGGACCAGGGGGTAGAGGGAGCCTGCTGATCCCAGTTCTTTCTTCAGCTGGAGGTCACATATCCAGCTATAATGCATTACTGCACAGAGATGTGTCATGTCCCTGCACTGCAATACATGCAATTAACCAAACAAAGGTGGCAGCTGATGTTAGCATGTGTGTGACTGGGGGTGCATAACATTAATGTCATATGTTATCATAGCAGGTATTCTGTTGTCAGCTGACAGCATTGGCTACAGAGGACGCAGCGTGATGTGAGAGCTGGGGAAGGTGAAAAGAATTTTTATTTCATGTGTTATTATTTAACAGGAAGGGGCCCATGATAAGGATACCAAGATAGAGACATATATATCAAGATGGGGACACATATACAAGAATGGGGGACATATATATCAGGATGGGAGTTACATCGTTAGCACCCTTGCAATACATGTGTCAGGGGTGCTGACGCACTCACCTTTTAAATTCCCACTCATCCAACTCCTGTTGCATCTGCCGGCACTTGGGGCCTATGTATGCATGACAGGGTTCTTGAAAGTCCGCTTACGGTGTGACCATGCTGCTTTCCCTTGACTTAAAGGGCTAACATGTCCAAATCAGGAAATGCATCTTAACCTATGGCTAACAGGCACTGATTAGGAGGTGCATGTGACTCACCGTGGCCATGACTCTGAGGGACAGGCGTTTCTTCTTCCTCCTTGTCACGGGAACCGCGCCTGCCGGTAGTGGGGCCCGGTGGTCCAGATTCAATAAAGACGTCGTTGGTTGAACAGATTAAGGGGTTGTTTCGTGACGCCACCTATGAGTGTTCCGGTGATATCCACCGGCGCTGCTTGGGCCTCCGGGGGAAGCAATGCAGCAAGATGGAACGCTCCCCACAGGCTGAGCGGTGATCCCCGGAGCCAGGAGCTGCACAAGATGTTCTCAGGCAGCTGCGGTTAACTTAGTGTGCGGAGATATAGTTCATAAGAAGGCACGGACACTGAAGGTCTCTGTAACGGGTACTTTACTGTAACCAGCAGGAGATACATGGCATACAGTTCTCAGGTAACGGACCGGGTGGACTTAGCAATGACCAGCGTTTCTCAGAGCTCTGCGGTGTTCCTCCATTCTAACTAAGCTGTGTTGCCGGGGTCGCCATGGAATGCCAGATTGGGTACAAGGAGGCTGCTTCAATTGCCCTACCGGAGAATTCTGGCCGGATATGTGGGGAGCCTTTTGGTGGGTACTCCGCTGGCTAGACGACTTGTTGTAAGCGGCATTGGTGGGGTGCTCCTGTAAAGCTGTCCCTCCACTCCTGGTTCGCGTAGCAGTGCTGAACAACTACTAGCTTTGGTACCAGTAGACCGGTAGTAGATGGGCATGGGATGTTTTTGAACCCGCATGTAGATGCCCGTAGATCGGTTGTTAAGGTACAGGTAGTAATGGCGCCCAACCGGGGTGACGGCCAGGGGGCTGCACGGGACTGTGCAGGCCCCCTCTCCTAGGTTGCAGAGCTTGCTGTTTTGCTCCCTTCTCCTACGTTGTTGCAGAGAGTTCTCTTTCTACACACTACCACTACACTCCGCCCACCAGGACCTTATTGGCCCTCTATACTGATGTTGCATGTAGGGTATGGATCTCTGAGTTAACTGTGTCATTGCTTAGTCAGAGAATATTGCTGCTGCTGTCTTGGCTGCAATACCCTCCTGTGACGCACTCGTTGCGGGGCGCCACACATGTACAATGTGTTTCAGTTAGTTCTTTCATCAGCTAGTTATCAGGTCCCCTGTATCTTTTGTCATTCTTCTGTGCACTAATTAGTAACTGTGCTCCTATCCTGTCCAGTGATTCTGCTGAGTCTACCTGGACCTTCCAGTACCTGCTCATACTTACATGCATCTGCCTAACTGGCTGTGCCTTTCGGAACCTACTAGTACCATGTGCTTACCTGAACTTAGTCTGTACCTGCCAGTCCATACCTGTTGATTCATGATGCTGCCACCACCATGCTTGTCAGAATGGATGGTGTTTAAATGGGGATGTGTTGTGTTAATTTTCTAGCACATATACCACATTGGATTTAACCCCAAATGTTCTACTTTGGACTCAACTGACCAAAGCACCATCTTTCATATGCTAACTTTGTTCCCTATATGGCATGTGGAAGATGACAAATGCCATGGGATGTTGAAAAATACAGATAAAGCACCACTTCAGTTATTTTTAATTGCACAGCTGAAGTGGTGCTTTACATTTGAGTTCAATGAGCCCTGTCTTATATTCACCTTCCGCCATCTTCACCTTTCATCCCTGCCACTCTGGTTGGTCTGGTTGGATTTGTGACTTGTTGACAGCTCCAGTATTTCATAAAGCATACCAGAGGTAACAAATCAATACATCTGAATTAAGGCCTCTTTCTGGCCTCGTTCTGGCTTTCCTAGAGATGCATTGAGCTCATGTAATATAACTTCTCACTTCTTGCCCGCATAAGTTACAACTACAAGATGGCATGGTAAGAGGTGATGATCCCAGAAGGTTAGAATATGACTAGGGGCAGGTGGCTTTCATTTGAAGTACGGTACCACTTCAGTGCTAAAAAAAATTCTACATTGGTGCTTTACGTTTGTGGGTGTAATGCAAAAAAAAGTGGAAAAATTCACCTTGTATGATTATTTTTTCGAGGCTCTCTACAGTAATTTTAAGAAAATAGATTGTGAAGGTGCAAATTAAGCACATACCTCTAGTAGGAGGCTACAACAATTTTCTTACATTTATATCTGATAACTATCCTCCTCTACAGTACATTAATTCACAATGCACGGGTTGCAAAAGTAAAAACTCTGAATCCCGAAATCAAACATGAAGCAATTATTGTTCTGTCTGTTTTGTTGAAAGTGCATCCATTTCTGCTAACATATGCTAAAAGCCTTTAAAAAGAGAGCTTTAAAAGAGGCAATTTAAAGCAACAATCCTCTGAAATAATGTGTGACTTTTTCCCCAAGGGTTAGTTGGAATTACTGAAAAGTAAAACATTGACGTTTTCCGCTGGTTTCTCCGTTGCTCATGTAAATATTGCAAACCAATTGTAGTAAATTGGTTATAAATGTTATAAAAGCAGCATTGCTGTGCTACATAGGAAGAAACATGTTCACATATATGGCACAGGGTAGGTATAGCAGCCTGTAACAGGTTATCATCTGTCCACAATCTTCGGTACTCTTCATTCATTTAAATAGGTAACAACTCACGTTCAGTCCGCAGATATGAGTCTTCCTCATCTGTGGGGTCGGTTCAGTCCGTCTTATTATGCCATAAAATAATATGATTTAGTCTATGGCTTTATTGACCATATTCACTCACTTATAGTTTGAGACGTTATTAGTATTATGCTCCCTATTAGAGTTGTCTATATATTTCTTGTTATTTTGGTCTTTATTTCTTCATTCCTCTAGTTACATCCGTTTCCCAAGCCATTAACTGTTAATCGTGTATAATCTCTACCCGAGTCAAGGATTAAGATATGTGGGCGGTCCACAATTGTGCACCGCCATTTGGATCCTATCATTGATATCTATACAGAAGCGAAATTCAGAAAAATCATATATATAAAACCCGAAGGCCACTTCCTGTGGAATCTGGCCAACTTCCGTGACGGCCTGCGCCCTGTGTCACAGACCGGAACCGGAAGTTCCAGACCCACGAGCGGTGAGCGCGTAGCGCTCACCGCGAGCCGCTGTCAAACCTGCATAGCGGCTCGCAGTGGGCGCTAAAGCGCCACCGCCACACCCCACACAGAGCCGTGTGCTCCCACCCAGGGCCGCACCGTCCACTGGACAGTGTGAGCCCTGAGTCCAGAGCGCCGGCAGCCAGGGGGAGCGGCATCACATAAGGGGGTGGCGCCACCAACATCAGCGGCGGCCTCAGCAGAGACGGACGCTGTAAGAGGGCGCGCGCCCTGTGGCACTGTAGGCTGCAGGGCGGCGGCGCCGAGCGGACGCTGCAGGGCCGGCGGGGCTGACACCGGCCTCCGATCGGCTCAGGCGGCAGGGTTGCTACATGCACCCTCCCACCAACATCCGGGAACCGGCCCGCCCCACACTCCGGTGTGCGGCCTCCGCCGGCACCGCCCACTCTCCTCCTCCATCAGGGACCACACAGCCCCGCCGACAGCCCGGTGCGTGTTCTGCCTCCCCTCTCCTGTGCCCCCCCAGCCTCCCCTCTCCTGTGCCCCCCCAGCCTCCCCTCTCCTGTGCCCCCCCAGCCTCCCCTCTCCTGTGCCCCCCCAGCCTCCCCTCTCCTGTGCCACCCCAGCCTCCCCTCTCCTGTGCCCCCCCAGCCTCCCCTCTCCTGTGCCCCCCAGCCTCCCCTCTCCTGTGCCCCCCCAGCCTCCCCTCTCCTGTGCCCCCCAGCCTCCCCTTTCCTGTGCCCCCCAGCCTCCACTTTCCTGTGCCCCCCAGCCTCCCCTCTCCTGTGCCCCCCCAGCCTCCCCTCTTCTGTGCCCCCCAGCCTCTCCTCTGCCTCCGCTCTTCTCCAGCCTCCGCTCTTCTCCAGCCTCCGCTCTTCTCCAGCCTCCGCTCTTCTCCAGCCTTCGCTCTTCTCCAGCCTCCGCTCTCCCTGAATCCGCTCTCCTCTGCCCTCCAGCCTCCGCTCGCCTCTGCCCTCCAGCATCCGCTCGCCTCCGCTCTCCTTTGCCCTCCAGCATCCGCTCTCCTCTGCCTCCGCTCTCCTCTGCCTACGCTCTCCTCTGCCTCCGCTCTCCTCTGCCCTCCAGCCTCCGCTCTCCTCTGCCCTCCAGCCTCCGCTCTCCTCTGCCCTCCAGCCTCCGCTCTCCTCTGCCCTCCAGCCTCCGCTCTCCTCCAGCCTCCGCTCTCCTCCAGCCTCTGCTCTCCTCCAGCCTCTGCTCTCCTCCAGCCTCTGCTCTTCTCCAGCCTCCGCTCTTCTCCAGCCTCCGCTCTTCTCTAGCCTCCGCTCTCCTCTGCCCTCCAGCCTCCGCTCTCCTCTGCCTCCGCTCTCCCCTGCCCTCCAGCCTCCGCTCTCCCCTGCCTCCGCTCTTCTCCAGCCTCCGCTCTTCTCCAGCCTCCGCTCTTCTCCAGCCTCCGCTCTTCTCCAGCCTCCGCTCTTCTTTGTCCGCTCTTCTCCAGCCTCCGCTCTTCTCCAGCCTCCGCTCTCTCTGCCTCCCCTCTGCCTCCAGCCTCCGCTCTCCCTGCCTCCGCTCCTCTCCGCTCTCCTGCAGCTCCGCCTTCCCTGCCTCGCTCTTCCCCTGCTCCGCTCTTCCCCTGCCTCGCTCTTCCCCTGCCTCCGCTCTCCCTGCTCCGCTCTTCCCTGCCTCGCTCTCCCTGCCCGCTCTCCTGCCTCGCTCTCCTCCAGCCTCCGCTCTCCCAGCTCGTTCTCCTCCAGCCTCCGCTCTTCTCCAGCCTCGCTCTTCTCCAGCCTCCGCTCTTCTCCAGCCTCCGCTCTCCCTCCTCCTGCCTCCGCTCTCACCTCCCTGCTCTCCTGCTCCGCTCTTCTCCAGCCTCGCTCTCCCTGCTCCGCTCTCCCTGCCTCCGCTCTCCCTGCCTCCGCTCTCCCTGCCTCCGCTCTCTCCCTGCCTCCGCTCTCCTTGCCTTGCTCCCTGCCTCCGCTCTCCCTTGCCTCCGTCTCCCCTAGCCTCCGCTCTCCCCTGCCCTCCAGCTCCGCTCTCCCTCCGCCTCCGCTCCTCTCCCTGCCTCCGCTCTCCCTGCCTCCGCTCTCCCTTGCCTCCGCTCTCCCTTGCCTCCGCTCTCCCCTGCCTCCGCTCTCCCCTAGCCTCCGCTCTCCTCTCCCTAGCCTCCGCTCTTCTCCAGCCTCCGCTCTTCTCCAGCCCGCTCTTCTCCAGCGCCTCCGCTCTTCCCAGCCTCCGCTCTTCTCCGCCTCCGCTCTCCCCTAGCCTCCGCTCTCCCCTGCCTCGCTTCTCCCCTGCCTCCGCTCTCTCCAGCCTCCGCTCTCTCTGCCTCCGCTCTCCTCCAGCCTCCGCTCTTCCCTGCCTCTGCTCTCCTTGCCTCCGCTCTCTCTCCAGCCTCCGCTCTTCCCTGCCTCCGCTCTCCCCTGCCTCCGCTCTCCCCTGCCTCCGCTCTCCCCTGCCTCCGCTCTCCCTGCCTCCGCTCTCCCTGCCCTCCAGCCTCCGCTCTTCCCCTGCCTCCGCTCTTCCCTGCCTCCGCCTCCCTGCCTCCGCTTTCCCCTGCTCCGCTCTCCCTGCCTCCGCTCTTCCCTGCCTCCGCTCTCCCCTGCCTCCGCTCTCCCCTGCCTCCGCTCTCCCGCCTCCGCTCTCTCCAGCCTCGTCTCCTCCAGCCTCCGCTCTCCTCCAGCCTCCGCTCTTCTCCAGCCTCCGCTCTTCTCCAGCCTCCGCTTCTCCCTCTCTCCGCCTCCGCTCTCCCCTGCCTCTGCTCTCCCTGCCTCCGCTCTTCTCCAGCCTCCGCTCCTCCCGCTTCCTCCGCTCTCCCCTGCCTCCGCTCTCCCTGCCTCCGCTCTCTCCAGCCCGCTCTCCCAGCCTCCGCTCTCCTCCAGCCTCCGCTCTTCCCTGCCTCCGCTCTTCCGCCTCGCCTCTCCTCTCCCCTGCCTCCGCTCTCCCCTGCCTCCGCCTCCCCTGCCTCCGCTCTTCCCGCCTCCCTCTCCCCGTGCCTCCGCTCCTCCCTGCCTCCGCTCTCCCGCCTCCGCTCTCCCCTGCCCTCCTTCTCCGCCTCCCTCTGCTCTTCTCCGCCTCCGCTCTCCCCTGCCTCCGCTCTTCCCCTGCCTCTTCCGCTCCGTCTCCCTGCCTCCGCTCTCCCCTGCCTCCGCTCTTCTCCTACGCCTACCGCTCTCCCCTGCCTCCGCTCTCCCCTGCCTCCGCTTCCCCCTGCCTCCGCCCCTCTCCCTGCCTCCGCTCTCCCCTGCCTCCGCTCTCCCTGCCTCCGCTCTCCCTCCCTCCCAGCCTCCGCTCTCCCCTGCCTCCGCTCTCCCTCTCCGCTTCCGTTCCCTGCCTCCGCTCTCTCGCCTCCGCTCTCCCTGCTCTCCAGCCTCGCTCTTCCCTGCCTCCGCTCTCCCTGCCTCCGCTCTCCCCTGCCTCCGCTCTCCCCTGCTCCCGCCTCTGCCCTCTCGCCTCCTGCCTCTCCAGCCTCCGCTCTTTCCCCCGCCTCCGCTCTTCCCCTGCCTCCGCTCTTCCCTGCCTCCGCTCTCCTCCGCCTCCGCCTCCTGCTCCGCTTCCCTGCCTCCGCTCTCCCTGCCTCCGCTCTCCCCTGCCTCCGCTCTCCTCCAGCCTCCGCTCTCCCTCAGCCTCCGCTCTCCCCTAGCCTCCGCTCTTCTCCCGCCTCCGCTCTTCTCCCTAGCCTCCGCTCTCTCCAGCCTCGCCTCTCGCTCCGCTCTTCTCCAGCCTCCGCTCTCTCCTGCCTCCGCTCTCCCCTGCCTCCGCTCTCCCCTGCCTCGCTCTCTCCGCCTCGCTCTCGCTTCTCCTAGCCTCCGCTCTTCTCCTGCTCCGCTCTTCTCCAGCCTCCGCTCTCCTCCCTGCCTCCGCTCTCCCTGCCTCGCCTCTCCAGCCTCCGCTCTTCCCTGCCTCCCTCTCCCTGCTCCGCTCTCCTGCCTCCGCTCTCCCTGCCTCCGCTCTCCCCTGCCTCCGCTCTCCCTGCCTCCTGCCTCACTCGCTCTCCCGCCTCGCTCTCCCTGCCTCCGCTCTCCCTGCCTCGCTCTCCCCTGCCTCCGCTCTCTCCTCCTCGCTCCTGCCTCCGCTCCTGCCCCTCTCCTGCCTCCGCTTCTCCTCGCTCCCTCCTGCCTCCGCTCTCCTCCTTGCCTCGCCTCCGCTCTCTCCTCCTGCCTCCGCTCTCCTCACCCTGCCTCGCTCTCCCTGCCTCGCTCTCCTGCCTCCGCTCTCTCCCTTGCCTCCGCTCTCCCTGCCTCCGCTCTCCTGCCTCCGCTCTCCCAGCCTCCGCTCTTCTCCAGCCTCCGCTCTCTCCAGCCTCCGCTCTCTCCAGCCTCCGCTCTTCTCAGCCTCGCTCTTCTCCAGCCTCCGCTCTTCCCCCTCCGCTCTCCGCCTCCTCTCCCTGCCTCCGCTCTCCCCTGCCTCCGCTCTTCTCCAGCCTCCTCTTCTCCCATGCCTCCGCTCTTCTCCAGCCTCCGCTCTTCCCAGCCTCCGCTCTCCCTGCTCGTCTCTGCCTCCGCTCTCCCTGCCTCCGCTCTCCTGCTCTCCCCTGCCTCCGCTCTCCCCTGCCTCCGCTCTTTCCCTGCCCTCTCCTCCTCGCTCTCCCCTCCAGTTTCTGCCTCCGCTCCTCTGCCTCCTCCTCCTCTCCTCTCCTCCTGCCTCGCTCCTCCCTCCTCGCTCTCCTCGCCCTCCCCTCGCTCTCCCTCCTGCTGCTCCCCTGCTGCCCACTGACCACTCGCCTCCCGCTCCCCTGAGCCACTCCGCTCTGCTGACCTTAGCCTGCTTCTACCACATTCTTCTCTACAGCACTCCGCTTTACTAGCTTCGCTCTTCAGACTACCGTTTTTGATCGGCCACCTCTAGTAATCAGCCTCCTCTTTAGTCACCATGCTCACGTTAGCTCCGCTCTTCTCCAGCCTCCGCTCTCCCCTGCCTCCGCTCCCCTGCCTCCGCTCTCCCCTGCCTCCGCTCTTCTCCAGCCTCCGCTCTTCTCCAGCCTCCGCTCTTCTCCAGCCTCCGCTCTTCTCCGCCTCGCTCCGCTCTCCTCTGCCTCCGCTCTCCCTGCCTCCAGCCTCCGCTCTCCCCTGCCTCCGCTCTCCCTGCCTCCGCTCTTTCCTGACCCCCTCCTCCTCTAACCCCTCCAGTTTCTGCCTCCTCCGTCCTCTGCCTCCTCCCTCCTCTCCCCTCCGCTCTGCCTCCTCCCTCCTCTGCCTCCTCCAGCCTCTGCCCCCTCCAGCCTCTGCTGCACTCACTGCTGACCACTGAGCCACCGCACTCACTGCTGACCACTGAGCCACCGCACTCACTGCTGACCACTGAGCCGCCTGTATACACACAATTAATTTCACAGCACTCCCCTATTACTAAATAAACTATATATAGATTCTAGACTACCCGATTCTTTAGAATCGGGCCACCATCTAGTAAGAAATAAGTCTCTTTAGTAAGTCATACGGCATGCGTAAAAACAGATTAAGAAGTAAGTAATGCAGTAAATGGCGTCACAGCACAGCAGGTTAACATAATACATACTGACTATATCATGGTGCAGGGTTAGTTGCAGTTTGATATACAGAGACATTGCATGGAAAAGAAATATAACATAGCGTGTATATCAAAAGGCCTCAGAGACTAAAAGAAATTAGAGGAACATGCAATGGCAAAAGATATTGAAGTCTATAAATAGCATGTATTTTATGTATGTCAAAAAGGACTCAAGACTGAAGGAATCAAAATAAGGACCAGACTAGAGACTAATATACATTTCATACACCACCATATTTCACTGTTGGCACCATGAATATAGAAATTAAATTAGAAGAAACCATGGCGCCTTCAGTGAAACATGGTGGTGGCAGAGTCTTTATTTAGGGCTGCATGATTGCTGCAGGAGTCTGGAGCTACTTTTAATTGATGTTATCATGAATTCAAAGATGTTCTGCTCTATAGTGAAAGAGAAGATGCTACCATTAGTGATGAGCGAGCATGCTTGCCACTGCTAAATATTCGATCAGGTATTGTGGGTGTGCAAGTGAAAGCTTAAGTCCCTGCCCGCATGTTTCATGGCTGTTTTTCAGCCACTAAACATGCAATGATTGCCTGCCATACACAATAATTCCGTAGCCGTGTTGGCCACTGGCATTACTGTGATTGGTCAATCACATCACATCATCAGGTCTTAAAAAGGCACTGGGGTGCGATGCTCAGCACACTGGAGTTCAGGGTGAGTTGATGGAGGTGGGAGAGCTTAGAGTAGAGCAGACATATAGGCAGGGTTGTACACTAGCATCCGTTAGTGTCTTTAATGTGGCACTAAAAGGTATTTTTAACAAATATATAAAAAATATAGTGTGGAGTCCCCATATGTTCGATCACCAGCCAAGGTAAAGCATTCAGCTGCAGGCTGGTTTTATCAGGCTGGGAAGACCTATAGTTATTTGGCTTTCCCAGCCTAAATATACTAGCTCGCAGTCACCCCAGAATTAGTCCAGCACAATAGTTGTACAAAAACTACTAGAAAAAAAGCAGCATTAGAAAACTTACCATCCATGCCAAAGACAGAAACCAAATGCACTTACAGGACGCAGTCAGAACCCAATTGTGGAGCAAGCCCAGCTGCTGGCTGATGAGTCACCTCTACCAACAAAATGTGGGAGGCGACCTGCCATGCATACACTAGGCCTGCACAGAGCACCATTCACACTGATACATATGATGCAGAGTGTCTGAAAGCTACCCAACCGCTCTGCTGCCTGAGCATTGGGCCGCACAGTACAATGCTTCTGCACCACTGGATGAACGGCGCCCCTATGGGCCCAACTGCACCCTGGATGGATAAAAAAGTGCAAAAGTTTTCTATATGATAAATAAAAAACCTTTATAGATGGGATTTTGGTTCATGTGTTGGCCCAAGACATTTAAGCTGATGACCCACGATCAAGGGATCCCATGCTCACCAGTCCTAACAAAATTGTACAAAAACTACTAGAAAAAAAGTAAGTGCATTTGGTTTCTGTCTTTGGCATGGATGGTAAGTTTTCTAATGCTGCTTTTTTTCTAGTAGTTTTTGTACAATTTTGTTAGGACTGGTGAGCATGGGATCCCTTGATCGTGGGTCATCAGCTTAAATGTCTTGGGCCAACACATGAACCAAAATCCCATCTATAAAGGTTTTTTATTTATCATATAGAAAACTTTTGCACTTTTTTATCCATCCAGGTGTGCAGTTGGGCCCATAGGGGCGCCGTTCATCCAGTGGTGCAGAAGCATTGTACTGTGCGGCCTAATGCTCAGGCAGCAGAGCGGTTGGGTAGCTTTCAGACACTCTGCATCATATGTATCAGTGTGAATGGTGCTCTGTGCAGGCCTAGTGTATGCATGGCAGGTCGCCTCCCACATTTTGTTGGTAGAGGTGACTCATCAGCCAGCAGCTGGGCTTGCTCCACAATTGGGTTCTGACTGCGTCCTGTAAGTGCATTTGGTTTCTGTCTTTGGCATGGATGGTAAGTTTTCTAATGCTCCTTTTTTTCTAGTAGTTTTTGTACAATTTTGTTAGGACTGGTGAGCATGGGATCCCTTGATCGTGGGTCATCAGCTTAAATGTCTTGGGCCAACACATGAACCAAAATCCCATCTATAAAGGTTTTTTATTTATCATATAGAAAACTTTTGCACTTTTTTATCCATCCAGGGTGCAGTTGGGCCCATAGGGGCACCGTTCATCCAGTGGTGCAGAAGCATTGTACTGTGCGGCCCAATGCTCAGGCAGCAGAGCGGTTGGGTAGCTTTCAGACACTCTGCATCATATGTATCAGTGTGAATGGTGCTCTGTGCAGGCCTAGTGTATGCATGGCAGGTCGCCTCCCACATTTTGTTGGTAGAGGTGACTCATCAGCCAGCAGCTGGGCTTGCTCCACAATTGGGTTCTGACTGCGTCCTGTAAGTGCATTTGGTTTCTGTCTTTGGCATGGATGGTAAGTTTTTAATGCTGCTTTTTTTCTAGTAGTTTTTGTACAATTTTGTTAGGACTGGTGAGCATGGGATCCCTTGATCGTGGGTCATCAGCTTAAATGTCTTGGGCCAACACATGAACCAAAATCCCATCTATAAAGGTTTTTTATTTATCATATAGAAAACTTTTGCACTTTTTTATCCATCCAGGGTGCAGTTGGGCCCATAGGGGCGCCGTTCATCCAGTGGTGCAGAAGCATT
>JARQOC010003798.1:0-13926 GCA_033576535.1 Allobates femoralis | reverse complement strand
TTTTCTTTTGTTAGGAAGTTAGAAGGGTTCAAAGTTTAGCAACAATTTTTCATATTTCCAACCAAATTTACATAACCATTTTTTTAGGTACCACATCACATTTAAAGAGGACCTGTCACCCGTGCATACAAAATAATCTTTAGCAGTGCAGGCTCTGGCACTCACGTTCATGCACATGCGCCATTCCAGCAGCCGGGACCAGATCCACACAGGGAAGAGAGGCACAGAGAGGCAGGGGGCGGGAGGACACTGTGAACAGTGAGGACTGCTTCACAGGAACTAAAATGTGGCGCCCCTGCAGTCTTGTTGCCACAAATGGTATTACCATAATATCGATGTAATTCCATGTATGGAGAGAATTGGAGCTCCCTCTGCTGGAAGTCTGAAGCATACACACACTGACCTCTAGCCAGGAGGCTGAACACTGAAAGCCTGGTTGGGCTGCAACTCAGTCTCTGATAGAGAGGGGGGAGTTTGATAGTGTAGTAGGGCTGAATAGGTAAGAGGTGAAGGTTCAGTGAGGAAGACGAAGTAGGAGCTGCTCTGAAGGGACAAGCTGCATGCAGGGTACCAGTCATTATGTCATCTAGGCTTACAGGGACTGATGGCACAACTGGAGGCTGCTGGGTTTTATGCCTACTAGCTGCTCAAGTGAAACCTTCTGGGGCAGCCGTAGTAAAAAGGAGTACAGATACCAACATGATCTGCACTACCATTCTGGCTGTAGGTAGTCCACAGAGATCAAAGGGTACTGAAAGCCTAAGTGCATCAGGAAAACCTAAGCACATAGGAAAGTCAGCATGAAGATCATAATAATCACCCAGCAGAGCAGACTCTGGTTCTCCTCAGACTGGCCGGATCACATGCTTGATGGTGCTTGTATACCACTTGTGATGATGTGTAGAGTGAGTCAAAGTGATCTGAATGTGAGGCAAATGATGTTTACAGAGTGGGTATAGCTCAAAGACCTCTAAACCCTTTTGAACAGTTTTGAAATGGCTACTAAGATGGTTAGCGCTAATGATGCCTTCAACAGCATCACTATTCTGCTCATCTATATGCTGAAGTGAACATTGAAAAGTCTGTGAAATGAGGTGATGGTCTCAGAGGAAAAGGAAGAGGAAGAAGATGAGGATGCAAAAGGGATACCAATATCTTAATGGTCCGGACTCTCATACAGTCGGGTGGCATCGCAGGGTAAAGTAGAGCTAGAGAGGGAGGCACATGATACCAGACGAACTGTTTTTGAAGGTGCAGGAGCTGAGGAATAAATGGAGGAGGATGAGGATGAAGAGGTGATGGGCACATGGGCACAAAACAGTCAGGAGATGAGGAAGAAATTATTCCCTGTTCTGTTGTCCAAGGTAGGCAGGAGAGGACTTGATCCTCATAGATAAGTCAGACACATGAACACCTTCTGGATACACTATCTGCAATATAATGCCCATATTATTAGGATTCAAATAAACTATGACTACTGGGTTGCCACACTGTTGGATCCGCAATACAAGAGTAAATTTTGCCAGATTCTCCCGCCATTGGCAGGGGCATGCGCATGCTGGAGTATCAATAAACGCTTGTAGTCAATATTAGGACTGATTTACCCTAACACAGCAATAATGGACACAGTACGCATCACAGATTTGCACTTCTAACCTAGGTAACATTGAGTCATCAGCGAGGAAACATTAATAGCAGCAGTTTAACTGTCAGAATCAATTTCTGGGAGATTTTTGAGCAATTTTAAAACCAGCCTTTCCACCAGCAGAACTGAGTACAATTCTGAAATATAGTGAACTACTGGAGAAGATAATTGTGCAGGAGTATCTAGAGCTCAATATCCATGCCACTAGGGGTAGTATGGTTCCTTTTGCATGTTGGCCTTTAAAAAATTTGAGACGTGGCCTGAGCTCACCAGTCACGCCTTGGAGGCTTTGTCATGCCTGGCAGCCTGCATTCTCTCAGAATGTATCTTTAGTGATGCTCGTGGTGTCCAGATGAATAAGAGCATCCAGCTATCACCTGAAAGTGTAGACTGCCTAGCTTTTATCTAGATGAACAAGTCATGGATCTCCAAGGACTTTTCCACCCCAGTCACAGACTGGAACAACTAGGCGATGTTGTATGTTTCAGTTTGCTGCATTATTCTCACCATTATACAATTTTTACTTTGGGTCAATTGATGCCAATTTCTTGGTATCTGGCCCTAATTTTTTGAAATGTGGAGACTCTTTTTGGCGTCTCCTTCGTGTCTATTTCCTGAATTTAGCTGGGCTTTCTGGACACGGTCACCACACATGTCAGTCAGCCCCCTGTTACTAAACAATATTTAACTTTCATATTCTAGGCCAGGCTTCATTGTAGACCCTGTGTCATGTATGCAGGGTGCGCAATTCTATAATTTTTATTCTGGTTCAATTGATGCCACTTTCATGGTACCTGAATCTTGTTGTTTAAAATGTGGAGACTCTTCTTGGGGTCTTATTAGGCTAGGGTCACAATTAAGGCTGAGGCAAGCGCTAAAAACTTTGAAATTCAGCAGCAGAACATAGCGTTAACGCTATGCACTGCCAGTACAACGCTGCCCCATAGAAACCCGCTGTTTACCTTAGCAGCAGTCACACACAAAGCTGCAGAATGTGCGCTTTATCACAGCGCAAAGGAAAATGCTGCAGACTGCGTTTCCTGTGCGCTGTGATAAAGTGCACATCCTGCAGCTATATGTGTGGCCGCTGCTAAGGTAAACAGCGGGTTTCTATGAGGCAGCGTTGCACTGGTAAGCGCATAACGTTAGTTCGCTATGCTTTGCTGCTAAATTTCAAAGTTTTTAGCACTTGCATTAGTTTTAAGTGTGACCCTAGCCTTATTGTTTGTTTCCTGAATTTGGCAGGGCTCTCTGAGCACCATGCCTAAACAAGTCAATCATCTCCCTGTTCCTGATCAATGTTAAAGCTTGAAATGCTGGACTACAACTTGTCCCAGACATCCATAGTGCACCATGTTAAAAATGTTAACTCTGGGGAATTGATGGCACTTTTCCTGCTGTCTGCTCAAATTTGAGCTGTTTTGCAGTTTTTGGACCTCCATAAACATGCTTAAGGCTGGGGTCACACATAGAAATCCATTTTTGGAAGTGATTTCCATGACAAATCCGTTTTTTTTTTGGGTGCTTTTTGAGCCTCCTACACCCCTGAATGTTTTTGGACATAGGCTGGGGTCACATTTAAAACAAGAATTGCATTCACCGCATCCAGATCCGGATGCGGTGAACGCAATGCCGGGCACACACATTTTTTTTTCAAAAATGTGTGCAGAATACCGCACTGCAGTAACCGGATGGCTCAGGATGTGTAATCCTGAGCCATCCGGCAACTGCATAGTTTGCGCATCCCGGCTATTGCCGGGATGAGCAGACTGTACTATCTCTAGTAAAGAGTTAAATTTAATAACTAAAGGAATGGTTGAGGTCTCTAGGGGGGCTTAGACCCCCCTAGAGACCGGCCGCCCACTCAGGTGGGCTTCTTCTACAATTGCCCCCATGCCACGGGCTCCTCTGAGCTCCGTGCATGTCAACCAAAGTCCCCCCCCGTATCTCTATAGAGGGGTGCATACACCCCTCTTGTATCCTTATTCTTGTATGTTGCAAAAACGAAGTATTAAAGTATACATTTAAGCTCATAGTTACGTGGTTTCGTAGGCAGTGTCCTGTGAAATCCATGGGCGGGGCTGTGTGCTGCAGCCTCCGTCCGCTCATTCATTATGGCCGCCCCCTGTGGGCTTCATCCAGTGTTGTGAGGGTGGCCGCATCATGAAAGGGGCGGGGCTATCGGTGTGCCACGGTTAGCCCCGCCCCTTTCATGACGCGGCCGCCCTCACAACACTGGATGAAGCCCACAGGGGGTGGCCATAATGAATGAACGGGCGGAGGCTGCTGCACACAGCCCCGCCCATGGATTTCACAGAACACTGCCTACGAAACCACGTAACTATGAGCTTAAATGTATACTTTAATACTTCGTTTTTGCAACATACAAGAATAAGGATACAAGAGGGGTGTATGCACCCCTCTATAGAGATACGGGGGGGGACTTTGGTTGACATGCACGGAGCTCGGAGGAGCCCGTGGCATGGGGGCAATTGTTGAAGAAGCCCACCAGAGTGGGCGGCCGGTTTCTAGGGGGGTCTAAGCCCCCCCTAGAGACCTCAACCATTCCTTTAGTTATTAAATTTAACTCTTTACTAGAGATAGTACAGTCTGCTCATCCCGGCAATAGCTGGGATGCGCAAACTATGCAGTTGCCGGATGGCTCAGGATTACACATCCTGAGCCATCCGGTTACTGCAGTGCTGTACAGAGAACCGCTCCGAAAACTGCTGCCTGCATGATTTTTCACGCAGGGTGCAGTGCCGGAGACGGACACCGGATGGCTTGTGAAGCCATCCGGTGTTTTGCATTGGCTCCTATGAGGAGTGTTTCCTGGTCCGGTTTTGAGCTTTTTGAAAGCTCAAAACCGGATCAGGATTCTAGAAAAAAAACGGAAATGTGACCCTGGCCTTAGTCATTTTTTTGACCAAATTCTCAAAAAAACGGATCCGTTTTTTAAGGCTGCTTTCACACAGCGTTTTTCTGTGATCCGTGGCTGTCCGTTGTAAAACGGACAGCCACGGATCAGATTTTGGCCCCATGTTATCCTATGGGCACAGATCACATCGAATTTGACCTTATTGGCATCCGATTTTTGTCGGATCTGATTCTGGCCGATTTTTTGCTGTGCCCAAAATCGCAGCCTGCTGCGATTTTTGGCACAGCAGGTCAAATCGGACCGAGTTGGATCCGACCTGATCCGCGCCAAATAACATGGGGCCTATGGAGCGAGGATCCGAGGAAACAGCTGATGTCTCCTCGGACCCGATCTTAGTGTACTGAGCATGCTCAGTACACTAAAATCGCTCTGTGCCATCTAATATCACTTCTGCAATGTATATTCATACATTGCAGAAGTGATATCCAGTTAAATGAAAGGGTTAAAAATAAAAAAATCATTATCCTCACCTCTCCCACGATCCAGCGATGCCTCCTGCGCTCGGCTCTGTGCTTCTAGGACCTGGCCTGACGTCACAGTTGAGTCACATGACCGGTTACCGCGGTAACCGGTCATGCGACTGTGACATCACGCCAGGTCCTGTTGATCAGAAGAAGAAGCTGGAAGCACCGCGGGTGTCGTGGAGAGGTGAGAATGAAGATTTTTTTATTTTTTAAGCTCTGCAAAGAGGGGACAAAGAGGGGGCCAACAGGAGGACAAAGAGGGGAGACAGAGGGGACCAACAGGAGGACAAAGAGGGGAGACAGAGGGGACCAACAGGAGGACAAAGAGGGGACAAAGAGGGGGCCAACAGGAGGACAAAGAGGGGAGACAGAGGGGAGAAAGAGGGGACAAAGAGGGGAGACAGAGGGGACAAAGAGGGGGAGAAAGAGGGGAGACAGAGGGGACATAGAGAGGAGACAGAGGAGAAAGGTGACAGGAGGGAGAGAGGAGGTGGACGAGATGACAGGAGGAGCGGGGAGAGGAGGAGAGGATCCAAACTGATGCTGCAAAATATCGGGATCGGATGCCTATTTGGCATCCGATTGCAGACATCAGTTTGGATCCGTTGCTGTCCGAGGGGTGCAGCAAAAAGTCTGATCCCCTCGGACAGCACAAAAACGCTGTGTGAAAGCAGCCTAAGGCACCCCAAAAAACGGATCCGTTTTTTCCATAGGGCCCATGTTAAAAAAAAAATATATTTTTTTTTTTGAAAAAAATTATATTATGTCTTTTGGTTTGTATTATTATGTCTTTTGGTTTGCCTCCCATTGAATCCTGTGGGGTTTGGAAGTTCAGAGAACTGTTTGTTGAATTAGTAGGTGAAAATAATGAGATTCGGCAAACCAAACTAAACCTGAACTCCAAAAGGTTCGTTCACCTCTACTAGAGACCACATTGACAATGCCCTGAATTGGCCTTCCCAGGGGAACATTAGAAGTGTCACAGGAGTTGTTGTTCAATGTGAAAAACAGTAAGCTGCATGTTGCTCATACTACTACAAGCAGCCTGCATGGCCTAAATGTGCTACCATGATCTATTGACAGCATCTCAAGATATTTGTCTGTTTTTCTATGCGTGGCACTACTATTTCATATTAAATTAATTGAGATGTTTAAAAAAATGTTGTTTTCTTTTCTCTCATTTGCACATAATTAACATGTCTATTGATCCAGTGACCTTTTCCACTTTTTTTCATGTTACACCCGCAAGCATAAATGTTATATTATTGGCATTTTATGTGATATACCAACCCACAGTAGCAAGTAAAATGATCCATGGTGATGTGTATTCAGCTCTCCCTGTGCCAATACCTTTCACTGCAATTACCTTGCAGTAGATATTTTTTGCATATTTGTTAAAAGAAGTAAGAAATTAGTATACCACTAATACCTTGCATTAAAATAGTTATTCTCAACCCACATGTTTGGTTTTCTGCTGGGAACTGTCCCAGCTTTGTAAAGATCAGGCAGGTTCCAGTAGTAGATGTTTTTTAGCATTGTTCTCTGAAACAGATCAAAGGAATGAGGGAAATCCTCTGACATGTACTAATAGCAAGTTCAATGTTAAGGATCTGGGTGTTTTCTCCTCCTGGGAGCTAACACAAGTTTCCGAATAGGACAAAAGATATTGTAGAAGAAGTATCATGCCATCTTTCTTGCGACATGTTGACAGATTCTGCACTAATAGTGTAGCTATAAATGATATCACTCTTGATTATGTTGCTAAACTATTGATCGGTAGAAAATGGTTGGCACAGAATGTGCCCATATTTAAGAATCAAAAACTGAGGGAAAAATGAGTAAAAGCTTCAAATTATGCAAATAATTGGTGTTTTAATTGCACGCTTAAATGGATAGACAAGGGAGACGGTGTAAAGTGCACTAGTGATCTCATCAGCTGAGATGTCGAGGTAACAGCGCCGATCAGATCCGGGATTCGATCAGCGCTGTTAACCCCTTGGATGTTCCCCGCCTGATCCAGTATTGCGGGATCTCGGGTGCTCATGTGACAGCCCGGGGTCCTGGCTAGACGCCGGATGCTGTCAGAAAATAGTTCCATGTTGTGGTTTGCAGGCGCTGCCAACCACAACAGGTCCACAATTCTGAGAGATACAGATGAGCTGCAGCTCATCTGTATCTCCCAGAAGCAATTGGACTGTGCAGCAAGGTGCCTCTTAAAGAGGCAGTGTAAAAATAAGAATTAATAAAAAAAAATCAAGTTTTTAAAAACCTGTAAAAAAAAAATATATAAAAGTTCAAATCACCTCCCTTTTCCCCAATCACAATAAAAGTATTAAAAAAATAAAAAATATACACGTTTGGTATCGCCGCGTTCAGAATCGCCCGATCTATCATCATATTAAATCCGTTAATGAGAGCCGTAAACTCTGTAACAGAAAAAAAGGTCCAAACGCCAAAATTCCGTTTTTGTGGTCGCCACAACATTGCTATAAAAAGCAATAACGGGCGATCAAAACTGCGGATCCGACAAAAATGGTATTATTAGAAACGATAGCTCAAGACGCAAAAAATAAGCCATCACACAGCCCCAGATCCTGAAAAATGAGGACGCTACAGGTCGCAAAACATGGCGCAAAAAGTCAGTTTTTTGTTTTTTTTGCAAATTTCTGAATTTTTTTTCACCACCTAGATACCAGTAAAGGTATACATGTTGGGTGTCAACGAACTTGTACTGAGCCGATGCATCATCCCGTCATGTCGGTTTTACCATATAGTGAACATGGCGACTAAAATACCCAAAAAACAAACGTGTTCTTGCACTTTTTTTGCAGTTTGACTGCATTTAGAATTTTTTTGCAATTTCACTGTACACTATATGGTGGTAAAATAAATGATGGCATATGAAAGTAAAACTCGTCCCGCAAAACACAAGCCATCATATGTCTATATTGACGGGAAAACAAAAAAGTTATGGCTCTTGGAAGCAGGGGAGCAAAATACGAAGATGAAAAATTAAAAATTCCCCGGTCATGAAGGGGTTAAAAGAGCTCAATTTTTTTTTTTTTTTTTTTTAAATATTTTTACAGGGTAAACCTTTATTATTACAGAGGGTCAATCATAAACATTATTCCTGTTAAAAAGATATAGTTTATTAACTAAATCCCCATCAAAACCCGTTAAAAACTGGGTGCACAGGTGATAGTAAGGAAGGAAGGGGCTGCCCCTATAAAACAAATACCTTCCTCCTTACCCTACCTGCCAGCGGGGATCGGCGCCCTTAATTCGATATGGCGCCCCCACTCCTCGTCGGCTTATCCTCCACTCACCTTAAGCTCACCTTATAAGGAGGAAGGTGGTGCTCCCAACCCTAGGGTGATATCTATGGGTTGGATAGTTTATACCAATGTCCCAGTATTAAAAGGAACTGTGCCTCGTGGCTAAGTACTCATCTAGCACGATAGATAGAAAGATGCCTAGAAACCAGACTATCCCACTATCTCTTAGTAACTGGCTATCTGCCCGCCTCAGTTGATAATATAGATAGTACGGTCACATATACTCTATGAGAGGGATCCTGGTATAGTACTTAGCTGTGTCACAGGGTCACAGGTCACTCCCCGCGCGCCTCGACGTGTTTCTCATCATCAGGAGGCCTGATAAGTTGGTTCCATTACTGTGGATTCAGCAAGTGCCCACAGTGTTGATCTGATAGAGGGAGGAGCCACTGTGTTAGCTGTCGCTCCTTTATATCTGATCTGGGTGTGAGGCCACCTCCCCTCACCAAACACTTCCTGTACCAGTCGTCCCCAATGATAAACACTAATACAGACATATAGCCGCCCCACCGGGGGATCAGAGCAACCAGTACAGTCACCGGTCCCCCCTATATACAACTTTTACCTGGGGCACCGCTGCTGACCGGCCGTTCTAGCCCCTTGGAACGCAAGCTACCGCCGCCATGATGGCCGCTGGAACGCACATGTCACCCGGAAGCGACACCGCGTCATCCGGGTGCGAAGTTGCATGCCGGCGCGCATGCGCGGTAGCGATGTTGATACTGCTCGTCACACACAGTGACGCAGCGCTACCCGCGCATGGGCAAATCAGATAGTACACTTGCCTGCCGTTGCCAGGCGACAGATTGCATAGGTATAAAGCAGAAACGGCCAGATCTATATTACAGCAGCCAGAAGGGCATGAGTTAAAGAGGGGAATACCAAACCGGAGATGGTTGTAGCATTAGTAAAAATCAATTAGAGAAAGATTCTGATGGTACCCACATCCCTTAGGACCGAAGGGACCTCTTACAGTCCATAATAACTCCAAGTCCATACCAGGGGGGAAGGAAGGATCTGACATTAGGGGAAAGGACTAACATCATCAAGCGACCAGAATATAAAACATCGATACTTTAGTTCATAATGAACAAAAAACCCCAGTTTTAAAAGGATCACAGACCTCATAACTCGTATAGAAAACATGCAAAAGACATCTGCTCATTTAGCCCATCTGGGGCCAGGGATCCGAACCTAAAGATCCATTCCGTTTCTCTCTGTAGTATACTTCGGTCATGGTTACCTCCCCTCGGGCCGGTTTTAACCACCTCCATTATCCTGTAGGACAGTTGTTTTAGATCACCACCATGTACCATGTTCAAGTGTCGCGCCAAAGGGGTATCTCTACACTTCCGAATGTCCCCTAGATTGTCACCCACACGGCGTCTGAACTCTCTGATAGTCTTCCCCACGTAGTCCAGTCCACATGCACACGTGGCTACGTAGATCACACCAGATGTCTTGCAATTAGCAAAATCACGCAAGAAGAAAGTTCTACCATTGGCAGCACTTCTAACAGACTTGCATGGTGCCATGTATCCGCAAAAAGAGCAGTCACCGCATCTGTAGAACCCTATAGGTCTACTCCCCAACCAGGTGGATCCATTGGTTGGTGCCTTATAATGGCTATGCACAAGTCTGTCTTTTAGCGACCTCCCTCTCCTATATGTGACGCTGGGTGATGAAAAAACACTCCCCCTCAAATCGGGGTCCGAAGTTAGAATATCCCAGTATCTGCGCAACACCGTCATGATTTTCCTATTCTGGCAGTCAAAAGTCCCAATGAGCCTGGTCACACCCGAGTCCTCTTTTGGGCGTTTAGCACACTTCAGTAGCAGAGCCTCACGGCTCTGTTGCTCAGCATGCGTGCGTGCTGCCTGTAACACAGAATGTGGGTAACCTCGCTGCACAAAGCGTCTTGTCAGATCGTCAGCCTGAGCCCGAAAGTCTGACATCCCTGAACAGTTCCTTCTCAGTCTTAGATATTGCCCCTTTGGAATGCCTTTCTTCAGGGGTGCCGGATGGTGGCTCTCCCACCTTAACAGGCTATTAGTCGATGTTGGTTTTCGATAGGTCTTGGTAGATATAGACACATCTCCCTCTTTATGAATATACACATCAAGAAAGGGGCGTCCCGAAGGATCGCTCTCAGATGTAAACTGGAGACCGATATCATTGCGGTTTGAGATACTTTACGAATTCTGCAATCTATCTACCGTGCTAGATGAGTACTTAGCCACGAGGCACCTAATTCAGACAGAGTCACGTGTCTGGTAATGAATTAGACACATCTAAGGCCAGTGCTGCTTTCATTAAGACTCGTGTACAAAATGGAAGTCTTAATGATACAAGCTCATTGGGATCAATTCCACAAAGATTTTACAGCAGTATTTTGTTGTAAAAAAAACTTTGAAAATTCACAATTTTGGCACAACTTTAGGCTGCACTAAAATGAAACAACTTTGATATTCTTAGACCATTTTTCCCAGCCCTAATATAATAGGCAGAGCTAGTGAAAAGTGGGGCAAGGTGACAAGGGGCATCCTCTACATCTTGAGGAAAGAAGTTTGAATCATAATGACAGATACGGATTCTTTACTCTATGAGCAGTGAGACTATAGAACTCTCTGCCATATGATATTGATATTATTATTTCAATACTAAAATTTAAGAAGGGCCTGAAAAATATAACATTACCACTTGTGTGTAATAGATTCTGTGATGGGCTGTTGATCCACAGAACTAGTCTGATTGACGCATGAATTCGGGAAGGAATTTTTGAACTAATATGGATCTTAGTGTTTTCCATATGGTTTTTTCTTGCCTGTCTCTGGATCAACATGCTAGGCTGTAGATTGAATTCAATGAATTGAAGTCTACCTTCAACTTTAAAAAAAAATATAAAATGACGAGCTGTGGCATTTGCTATGCCACAAATTTTACTCTTGCAGACAGAGATTTGTGGCTAGGCACACACAGAGACGTAATCCTCTTCCTGAATTAGTAGCGTATTACTCCAGCACATCTCCTCATCATTTCCTGTATATAAAAAGCCAATGTTAATGTATCTGACCCACTGAGTTTAAAAAAAAACTAAACTATAACTGATAAAAATTAATTGAAGTTTTAATAGAAGTTAAAGGAAAACTGTCAGGTCAAACATCCAAATGTAACTGCTATCATTTTCTAATTCCTTTCTCTAAGCTCTCTCTATTCTTGTATTTCTATTGTTTATATTACCTCCTATCTTCTGTAAACTTCAAATAAAGAGATTCATTTCATCTGTCACTCACAGTGAATGATCCACTTAGTTCTCTGCTGTCCCCTCCCCATAGCATGAATATGCATGTCACATCATAGCACAGGACATCAGTGGAGGAGCTGTATTCTCCTCTCTGCTCTCTCTGTGTGATGCCAGGAAAGAGGTCAAATATAACAAAGAAACAAATGAAGTCTAGATATGGTAAGGCAGACCTGCAATCGCTCTCTCCCTTTGTCCCCAACAGAATATATCTCCTAAAAGTGAAACCACAGTGCCCAGGGAGCAGAGGCAGGAGAGAGCTGCTGAGAAAGAGTGCATAATTACATGACAGTTTAACACAGCCAGGACTAATTGTCTCTGCTTATAATGGAGAAGACTAATGCAGCAGCTCTCTGCAGGGTCTGACAATGCTGATAACATGGAAACTACAAATGGTACAATAATGATTTTTATATGTTTTTAAAAGGTCTGCCCAGGTCCTATTCAAGTGTAATATTAGTATCATACTGAAAAATGAGCTGACAGTGTCCCTTTAATTAGTTATGTGCTCCCCAAATTGGTAAAATATAACTCATAACGCAAAAAAAACATATCTCTATACTGATGCTTTGATGGAAGGCTATGGCTTCATGAACATAGAAATGCAAAAGCAAAATATTTCCCGTGTTGAAAAGGTACACCATCCAATAATGAAAAATAGAATTTTGAATTATAGTGGAACCTTGGATTATGAGTATAATTTGCTCTGGGAATGTGCATGTAATCCAAATCACTTGTATATCAAAGAAAATTTTCCCATAAGAAATAATTGAAATGCAGATGATTTATTCCGCAACCCAAAAATATCTAATGTATTATTAAAAATTACTACAATTCCCCAATTAATTGCAGTTCTATGGTATAGAACCAAAATCTGAACTGGAACTGAAATGTAACCATGCAGCAGCTGCATGTTCACACGGGCATCAGAATAGCAAAAACAGCAAGAAAAAATATAAAATACCCTAAATTAAACAAATAAATAAATTGCATAGTACATAAAAATAAAAATAGGGTACTTGGTAACATTATATCAAAAGAATATGTAAGCCATCACACCAAAACAAGGTGACCCCTTCGGGATGGTCCCTACCTAGCAGTATTAAAAATCTTACCAGATGTCAATGACACGGATATTATAAGGACTGAGCAGGCCCTGGGTCCCAATAGAGAACACTAAGCAATGAGAAGCTATACAGACATAATATACAGCTCATATAAGGCAGAAAACACCTTAGTTTGCAATGACTGCAAATAAACACAATGAACCAAACCTGAACTGCAACTGGAATGTAACCATGCAGTAGGTGTATGTTCACATGGGCCTCAAAAAAGCAAAAGCAAAAAAAAATATGAGCAAATACCGTAAATTAAACAAATAAACAAATTGCATAGTGCATAAAAATAAAAATAGGGTACTTGATGACATTAAATTGATCAAAAGAATGGATAAGCCATCCCACCTCAACAAGGCAACCCCATCGGGACAGTCCTACTTAGCAGTTCTATGGTATGTATAGTATACAAATGAGCAGGAAGTTAATAAGTTACAGTACCTAAAGTTAGTTTAGGGGTGGCGTCACACATGTACAGAATCATGTATGGAGGCTCTGTGTTCAGGGCGTGGTCAACACGCAAATGCCAGAACCCAGAAGTGAGGAAAACACCGCGATTGACAGCTTATGCACATGTGCTAGAGTATTATTAGTACTGTACTGTATCTGAGCAGGGAGAGAGGTACAGTATTGTAGAGGGGTGGGTGAGCTTGCATTTTGCTCTTATTCCAAATCTTGTTTTTATACCAAGTAACAATTTTTTAAAAATGCTAGCTTGTCTTGCAAAACGCTCTCAAACCAAGTTACTTGTAATCCAAAGTTCCACTGTATTATTGTGGAAGGAAGCAAATATACTCCATATACCTTTCTTTGTAGAAAATCTCATTAACAAATAACGGCAACTTTGAACATATTCCAAATATCACACACACAGCACCAAAATCCATCGTACAGGTTTATTAGAAATCTCATGGCTCTACATACTGTATATGTGTATCAGTAATCAGCACCGCTACCCAACAGCAACAAAGCAGCCTGAAATGAAACACATGCACCGTCCAACAAACCAGAAATTGCTGAGCAGTCTCCCAAATGTCTCATGGGCCATGGAAGTTTTGTTAAGTCGGCTCTCGCATAAATTCGGACTATTTAATTTTCCAATATTTTCCTTCTGATTGAATCTCTGCC
>JARQOC010003797.1:0-13928 GCA_033576535.1 Allobates femoralis | reverse complement strand
GGGAGGGGGGGGCAGTGAATGTGTTTATGTGTTTATGGCTGTGTAGGGGAAAGAGGGGGGGCAGTGAATGTTTTTTTTTATGGCTTGTATGGGAAGAGGGGGGGGCAGTGAATGTGTTTATGGTGTGTAGGGGAAAGGGGGGGGGGGCAGTGATGTGTTTTTTTTTATGGCTGTGATGGGAAGGGGGGGGGGGCAGGAATGTGTTTATGGGGTGTATGGAAGGGGGGGGGGCGGTGAAGTGTTTATGTGTTTTGGTGTGTATGGGAAGAGGGGGGGGTGAATGTGTTTATGGCTGTGTAGGGGAAAAGAGGGGGGGCAGTGAATGTGTTTAGGTGTTATGGGTGGGGGGGGCAGGAAAGTTTTTATGGTGTGTAGGGGAAGAGGGGGGGGCAGTGATGTTTTTTTTAGGCTGTGTAGGGAAAAAGGGGGGGGGCAGTGAATGTTTTATGGTGGTAGGGGAAGAGGGGGGGGCGTGAATGTGTTATTTTTGGGTTGTTTGGGGGGGGGGCAGGTGATTTTGTTTATGGTTTTGGGGAGGGGGGGCTTTTTTTGTTTTTGTTTATGGCGTGTATGGGAAAGGGGGGGGGGGGAAGGTGTTTTGTTTTTTGGCTGTGTATGGGTTTAGGGGGGGGGCCGGATGAATTTTTTGTATTTAGGCTGTGTATGGGAGGGGGGGCCGTTTTTTGTTTATTTGGTTTTATTTTGTTTGGGAAGGGGGGGGCAGTGAATTGTTTATGGTTTTATGGTTTTTGTGTTTGGGGGGGGGCAGTGATGTGTTTTTTTTTGGTTTATGGGAAAGGGGGGGAGGTGATGGTGTTGTTTTGTTTGTTTATGGGGAAGGGGGGGCTTGGTGTGTTTTTGTTATGGCTGTGTGGGGGGATTGAGGGGGGCGTAAATTTTTGGGTTTTATGGCTGTTGTATTTGGAGGGGGGGAATTTGAAATGTTTTATGGCGGGGGATGGGAGGGGGGGGGGTGGGTTTTTGTTTTTTTGGGTGTTTTTGTTGGGTGTTTTTTGGGGGCAGTGAATGGGTTTTTTTATGGAGTGTATGGAAGGTGGGGGGCATGTGTGTTTATGGCTGTGTATGGGAAAGGGGGGCGTGAATGTGTTTTGTGTTTTTTGGCTGTGTTTGGGAAAGGGGGGGGGAGTGATGTTTTTTATTTTTTGGCTGTTTTATGGGAGGGGGGGGGGTGAGTTTTTTATGGTGTGTTGGGAAGGGGGGGGGGGCAGTGAATGTGTTTATGTGTTTTGGCTGTGTATGGAAGAGGGGGGGCTGTGTGTTTATGTGTTTATGCTGTGTATGGGAAGAGGGGGGGAGTGAATGTGTTTGGTTTGTTTTGGGTGGGGGGGGCAGTGAATGTTTTTTAGGCTTGTTGGGAAGAGGGGGGGTATGTTTTTAAATGTGTTTATGGTTGTGTATGGAAATGGGGGGGGTGATTGTTTATGTGTTTATGGGGGTGTATGGGAGAGGGGGGCAGTGGAATGTGTTTATGCTGTGTAGGGGAAAAGGGGGGGCAGTGATGTGTTTATGGCTGTGTATGGGAAGAGGGGGGGGGCAGTAAATTGTGTTTTGTGTTTATGGCGTTGTTTGGAGAGGGGGGAGTGAATGTGTTTTTGGTTTTGTTTTTGGGGAATTGGGGGGGGGCAGTGATGTGTTTATGGTGTGTAGGGGAAAGGGGGGGGCAGTGAATGTGTTTTATGTGTTTTTGGTGTTATGGAAGAGGGGGGGATTGAATTTGTGTTTATGGTGTGTTTGGGAAGAGGGGGGGCAGTGATGTGTTTATGGCTGTGTATGGGAGAGGGGGGGGCAGTGAATGTGTTTATGTGTTTATGGCTGTGTATGGAAGAGGGGGGGGGTTGTTGTGTTTATGGTTTTGTTAAAGGGTGGGGGCTATTTTTATTTGTATGGGAGAGGGGGGCAGTGAATTGTGTTTATGGCTGTGTTGGGAAGGGGGGGGGCAGTGAATGTGTTTATGTGTTTGGTATGGGGGGGGGGCAGTGAATGTGTTTATGGCTGTGTGGAAGAGGGGGGGGCAGTAATTGTTTTTTTGGTTTAGGTGTGTATGGGAAGAGGGGGGGCAGTGAATGTTTTTGTGTTATGGCTGTGTATGGAAGAGGGGGGGGAGTTGTGTTTTTTATGGCTGTGTATGGGAAGTGGGGGGAGTGAATGTTTTTTGTGTTTATGGCTGTGTTTGGGTAGGGGGGCAGTGAATGTGTTTTGGTGTGTATGGGAAGAGGGGGGGGGGCTTTGAATGTGTTTATTTTTGGTGTGTTGGGAAGGGGGGGCAGTGAATGTGTTTATTTTAGGGGTTTTGGGGAAGGGGGGGGGCGTGAATGTTTTATGCTGTTTTATGGGAAGAGGGGGGGGGGGGGTGATGTGTTATGGCTGTGTATGGGAGAGGGGGGGCAGTGAATGTGTTTATGGGGGTGTTTTTGGAAGAGGGGGGGGTTGATATGTGTTTTTTTTTTGGCTGTGTATGGAAGTGGGGGGGCAGTGAATGTGTTTAGGGGCGTGTATGGAGAGGGCGGGGCAGTGAATGTGTTTTTTGTTATGTTTTGGGGGGGCTATGTGTTTATGTGTGATTGGAGGGGGGGGCGTGATTGTGTTTATGGGGCTGTGTATGGGAAGGGGGGGCTGTGTTTTGTGTTTATGGCTGTGTTTGGGAGAGGGGGGGTGATGATGTTTTATGGTTTTGGGTTTTTGGAAAGGGGGGGGAAAGTTGAATGTGTTTATTGGCTGTGTATGGGAGGGGGGGGGGCAGTGAATGTGTTTTTGGTTTTTGGTTAGGATGAGGGTTGGGGGAGGGAATGTGTTTTGGCTGTTTATGGGGAAGAGGGGGGGGCTGTGAATGTGTTTTTGTGTTTGGCTGTGTATGAAGAGGGGGGGGTGTGATGTGTTTATGTGTTTATGGCTGTGTTGGAAGGGGGGCAGTGAATGTGTTTATGTGTTTTTGGCTGTGTATGGAGAGGGGGGGGGCAGTGAATGTGTTTATGGCTGTTGTATGGGAGAGGGGGGGGCAGTGAATTGTTTTTTTATGGTTGTGTATGGAAGGGGGGGCAGTGAAGTGTTTATGGCTGTGTAGGGGAAAGAGGGGGGGGATGAAGGTTTATGGTGTGTATGGGGAGGGGGGGCAGTGAATGGGGTTTATGGCTGGTTATGGAAGGGGGGGGGCATGTGGGTTTTAGTGTTTATGGCTGTGTTTGGGAGGGGGGGGCTGATGTGTTTTTTTGGTGTTTATGGAAGAGGGGGGGGCAGTGATGTGTGTGTTTATGCTGTGTATGGATAGGGGGGGGGTGTTTGGGAAGAGGGGGGGGCTGTGAATGTGTTTGTGTTTATGGTGTGTATGGGAAGAGGGGGGGGCTGTGAACTGTGTTTATGTGTTTTTTATTGGCTGTGTATGGGAGATAGAGGTGGGGGCAGTGATATGTGTTTTTGGCTGGTGTTGAATCTATGTAGGGAAGAGGGGGGGGGCAAAAAGCGGTGAATAAGGGGCAGGCCAGTGGGGGCGAGTGTATGTGTTTATGTTGTTTATGGCTGCTGTATGGGATAGAGTGGGGGGGCAGTGAAATGTGTTTATGGCAGTGTATGGGAAGAGGGGGGGCAGTGTATGTTTTATGGCTGTGTATGGGAAGAGTGGGGGGGCAGTGAATGTGTTATGTGTTTATGGCTGTGTATGGGAAGAGGGGGGGGCAGTGAATGTGTTTATGTGTTTATGGCGTGTATGGGAAGAGGGGGGGAATGTTGAATGTTGTTTATGGCTGGGTATGGAAAGATGGGGGTGGCTGTGAATGTGTTTATGGGTTTATGGCTGTCTATGGGAAGATGTCGGGGGGCAGAGAATGTGTTTATGGCTAGTGTATGGGAAGAGGGGGTGGCAGTGAAGGTGTTTATGTGTTTATGGCTGTGTACTAGGGACGAGGGGGGGGGCAGTGAATGTGTATATGGATGTGTATGGGAAGAGGGGGGAGTGAATGTGTTTATGGCTGTGTATGGGAAGAGAGGGGGGGGCAGTAAATGTGTTTATGTGTTTAATGGTGTGTATGGAAGAGGGGGGGGGACAGTGAATTTGTTTATGTGTTTATGGCTGTAGTATGGGAAAAGGCGGGGCAGTGAATTGTGTTTATGTGTTTATGGCTGTGTCTTGGGAATTGGCGGGGGCATGCGTATGGGTTTATGATGGTGTTGGGTAGAAGGGGCGGCAGGTGATTGTGTTTTGGTGTTTGTTGGATGTGGTTGGGATGTGGGGGGGGGCGAGTGATTGGGTTTTAATGGATGTTGTTTGGGATGAGGGGGGCAAGGATTGTGTTTATGGCTGTGTATGGGAAGAGGGGGGGGGCAGTGAATGTGTTTATGTGTTTATGGTGTGGTGGGGCTTGTTGGGGGGGGAGTGAACGGGGTGCGTGGGCGGTGTGAGGGGTTGGGGGGGGGATGGGAATGTGTTTATGGCTGGTGTATGTGGATAAGAGGGGGGTGCAGTGATATGTGTTTATGTGTTTATGGCTGTGTATGGGGAAGATGGGGGGGCAGCGTATGTGTTTATGGTGTGTATGGGAAGAGGGCAGGGGGCAGTGAATGTGTTTATGTGTTTTTGGCTGTGTATGGGATAGGGGGGGGCTGTGAATGTGTTTAATGGCTGGGTTATGGGAAGTGGGGGCAGTGAATGTGATTTATGGCTGTGTATGGGGAAGAGGGGGGGGGGGCAGTGAATGTGTTTTATGGATGTGTATGGGAAGAGGGGTGGCAGTGAATGTTTTATGTGTTTATGGATGTGGTATGGGAGAAGGCGGGCAGTGAATGTGTTTATGGCTGTGTATGAGGAAGTGGGGGGGCAGTGAATTGTGGTTATGGCTGTGTATGGGAAGGAGTGGGGGCTGTGAATTGTTAGTGTGTTTCTGGCTGTGTTGGAAGAGGGGGGCAGTGTATGTGTTTTTGGATTGTGTATGGGACACGAGGGGGGGGGCAGTGAATGTGTTTATGTGTTTATGGCTGTGTATGGGAAGAGGGGGGGCAGTGAATGTGGTTTGTGTTTATGGCATGTGTATGAGGAAGAGGGGGGGGGCTGTGATTGTGTTTATGTGTTTAGGCTGTGTATGGGAAGTGGGGGGGGCAGTGAATGTGTTTATGGCTGTGTATGGGGAGAGGGGTGGGCAGTGAATGTGTTTTATGTGTTTATGGCTGTGTATGGGAAGGGGGGGGCAGTGAATGTGTTTATGGATGTGAGCCGTCTCCGATGGGAAATGAGTCGCATCGCTTGCAGTCATGCAACTGGAGGCGAGCTGAAATGTGTTATATGGCTGTGTATGGTGAAGAAGGGGGGGGGCAGTGAATGTGTTTCTGTGTTTATGGCTGTGTATGGGAAGAACGCGCCGGGGGGGGGCTGTTGATTCAGCGCTTATGTGTTTCATGGCTGTGTATGGGAAGAGGGGGGGCAGTTGATTGTGTTTATGGCTGTGTATGGGAATGAGGGGGCGCGAGGGGGCAGTGAATGTGTTTATGTGTTTATGGCTGTGTACTGGGAATGGAGGGGGGGCAGTGGAATGTGTTTTATGTGTTTATGGCAGTGTCTATGGGAAGAGGGGGGGGCAGTGAATGTGTTTTATGGTGTGTAGGGGATGTGGGAGGGGGAGTGAATGTGTTTATGGGTGAATGTTGGGAGAGGGGGGCAGTGAACTGTGGTTTATGTGTTTATGGCTGTGTATGGGAAAGGTGGGTGGGGGGGCATGAATGTGTTTATGCGGTTTTAGCGCTGTGTATGGGTAGAGGGGGGGGGCAGCAGTGAATGTGTTTATGGGCTGTGTATGGGCAAGAGAGGAGGGGGCAGTGAATGTGTTTATGTGGTTTATGGGCTGGGATGGGGAAGAGGGGGGGGCAGTGAATGTGTTTGGCTGTGTATGGGCGTAGAGGGGGAGGGGCTAGTGATGCTGTTTATGGCTGTGTTGGGAGTGGGGGGCTGTGAATGTGTTTATGGGTTATGGCTGTTTATGGAAGAGGGGGGCTATGAATGTGTTTATGGCTGTCGTATGGAAAAAGGGGGGGGGGCAGTGCGAAGTGAATTGTTTATGAGTTTATGGCTGTGTATGGGAAAGATGAGGGGGGGCAGTGAATGTGTTTATGTGGTTTATGGCTGTGTATGGGAAGGAGGGGGGGGCAGGTGAATGTGTTTTTGGGCTGTGTATGGGAAGTGGGGGGGGCAGTGTGAATGTGTTTACTGTGTCTATGGCTGTGTATGGGAAGAGGGTGGGGGCAGTGAATGTGTTTTTGGCTGTGTATGGGAAGAGGGGGGGGGAAGTGAATGTGTTTATGGCTGTGTATGGAAGAGGGGGGGGCAGTAATGAGTTTATGTGTTTATGGATGTGTATGGGAAGAGGGGAGGGCAGTGAATGTGTTTTATGGTGTGTACTGGTGAAGAGGGGGGGCAGTGAATGTGCTTTATGGCTGTGTATGGGAATTGAGGGGGGGCTGTAATGTGTTTATGTTTATGGCTGTGTTGGGAAAGAGGGGGGGGCAGTGATTGTGTCTTATGTGTTTATGGCTGTGTATGGGAAGAGGGGGCATGTGTTGTGTTTATGTGTTTTTGGCTGTGTATGGGAAGGGGGGGCTGGGACCGTGAATGTTGTTTATGTGTTTATGGCTGTTTGTTTCGGGAAGAAGGGGGCAGGAATGTGTTTATGGCTAGTGGTATGGGAAGAAGGGGGGGCAGTGAATGTGTTTATGGCTGTTGTATGGGAAGTAGGGGGGGCAGTGATGTGTTTATCGCTGGTTGTATGCGGAAGGGTGGGGGCAGTGAACGTGGTTTATGTGTTTTATGGCTGTATATGGGGAAAGAGGCGGGGTGGGGGGCAGTGAATGTCTTTTATGTGTTTATGGGTCGTGTATGGGAATGTGGGGGGGGCAGTTGAATGTGTTTATGTGTTTTTGGCTGTGTAGGGGAAGAGCGGGGGGGGGGCAGTGAATGTGTCTTATGGCTGTGTTGGGAACGAGGGGGGGGCAGTGAATGTTTTTTGGCTGTGTATGGGATGCAGGGGGGCAGTGAATGTGTTTTGGATGTGTATGGGAAGAGGGGGGGGCAGAGGTAAATTGTGTTTATGGTTGTGTATGGTAAGAGGGGGGGCCGTGTATGTGTTTTTGTGTTTATGGCTGTGTTTTCGGGATGTAGGGGGGCAGTGAATGTGTTATGTGTTTATGGTTGTGTATGGGAAGTGGGGGGGGGCAGTGAAAGTGTTTAATGGTTGTGTATAGGAAGTGGGGGGGGCAGTGGAATGTGTTTATGGATGTGTCATGGGTAGAGGGGGGGGAAGTGAATGTGTTTTTGTGTTTATGGCTGTGTCATGGTGAACGAGGGGGGGAGTGAATGTGTTTTGGCGGTGATATCGGGAAAAGAGGGGGGGCAGTGAATGTGTTATGGATTGTCTGTGTATGGGAAGAGGGGGGGCAGTGATGTGTTTATGTGTTTATGATGTGTATGGGAAGAGGGGGGGGCAGTGAATGTGTTTATGGATGTGTTTGGGAAGAGGGGGCAGTGAATGTGTTTTTGTGTTTATGGCTGTGTATGGGAAGAGGGGGGGCGGGCATGGAATGTGTTTTTATGTGTTTATGGCTGTTGTATGGGAAGGATGGGGGGCTTCAGTGTGTGAATGTGTTTATGGCTGTGTATGGGAAGAGGGGGGGGCAGTGAATGTTGTTTATGGGCATTTGTGTATGGGAAGAGGGGGGGGTCAGTGAATGTGTTTATGTGTTTATGGCTATGGTGTATGGGATAGTGGGGGGGGCAGTGAATGTGTTTAAGTGTTTTTGGCTTGTTGTAGGAAGAGCGGGGGAAGGCAGTGAATGTGTTTCTGGCTGTGTATTATGGGATGAGGGGGGGGCAGTGAATGTTTTTATGGCTGTGTATGGGAAGAGGGGGGGCAGTGATGTGAATGTGTTTTGGCTGTTGTATGGGAAGAGGGGGGAGCTGTAAATGTGCTTTATAGGCTGTGTATGAGGTAAGGTGGGGGGGCATGTGAATGTGGTTATGCTGTTTATGGATGTGTATGGATGAGGGGGGGAGGCAGTGAATGTGTTTATGTGTTTATGGCTGTGTATGGGAAGAGGGGGGGGACGGGCAGTGATGTGTTTATGCTTGTGTATGGGAAGAGGGGGGGCAGTGAATGTGTTTATGTGTTTATGGCTGTGTATGAAAGAGGGGGGGGAGTGAATGTGTTTATGTGTTTATGGTGTGTATGGGAAAGAGGGGGGGCAGTGGGAATGTGTTTTGGCTGTGTATGGGGATGAGGGGGGGGGGCAGTGAATGTTTTTTATGGCTGTGGTAGGGATGTGGGGGGGTGGAATGTGTTTATGGATGGTATGGGAAGAGGGGGGCGGCAGTAAACGTGTTTATGGCTGTGTATGGTAAGAGGGGGGGCAGTGTCAGTGATGTGTTTATGTGTTTATGGCTGTGTCATGGGAAGAGGGGGGGGGGGGAAGTGTATGTGTTTATGTGTTTAATGGCTGTGTATGGGAAGAGGGAGGGGGCAGTGACACTGTGTTTATGGATGTGTATGGGCGAGGGGGGGGGCAGTGAATGTGTTTATGTGTTTATGGCTGTGTCATGGAAGAGGGGGGGGCAGTGAAGGTGTTTATGGATGTGTATCGGGAAGGGGGGGGCTCGTGGAATAGTGTTTATGAGCTGTGTATGGGAAGTGGGGGGTGGGCTGTGAGTGATTGTGTTTATGTGTTTATGGCTGGTGTATGGAAAAGATGGGGGGGGGGGGGCAGCGAATGTGTTTTATGGATCTGTGTATGGGATGAGGGGGGGCAGTGAATTGTGTTTTATGTGTTTATGGCTGTGGTATGGGAAGAGGGGGGGGCAGTGATGTGTTTATGGCTGTGTATGGGAAGAGGGGGGCACGCTGAATGTGTTTATGGTGTGTATGGGATAGAGGGGGGGTGGAGTGAATGTGTTTATGTGTTTATGGCTGTGTTATGGGAAGGAGGGGCTGGGGGGGGGCAGTGCAAATGTGTTTATGCCTGTGTATGGGACTGGGCGGGGGAAGTGAATGTGTTTATGGCTGTGTAATGGAAGAAGAGGGGGGGGGGCAGTGATTTGTGTTTTTGTGTTTATTTGATGTGTATGGGATGATGGGGGGGCAGCGATTGTCGTTTATGGCTGTGTATGGGAAGAGGGGGGGCCGTGAATGGTAGTTTATGTGTTTATGGATGTGTATGGGAAGAGGGGGGGGCTGTGAATGTGTTTATGGCTGTGTATGCGGAAGAGGGGGGGCGTTGAATGTGTTTATGGTGTGTATGGGATAGAGGGGGGGGGCAGTGGAAGTGTTTATGGCTGTGTTATGGGAACGAGGGGGGCAGTTGAATGTGTGTATGTTTTTTGGCTGTGTATGGGGAAAGGCGGGGCAGTGAATTGTGTTTATGGCTGTGTATGGAACGAGGCTGGGGCAGTGCAATGTGTTTATGGCTGTGTATGCGGAAACGAGGGGGGGCGTGACATGTGTTTATGTGGTTTATGGCTGTGTATGGGAGAAGGGGGGCAGTGAATGTGTTTATGGTTGTGTAATGGGAAGATGGGGGTGGGGCAGAGAATGTGTTTTATGTGTTAATGGTGTGTATGGGAAGAGGGAGGGGGAGTGAATGTTGTTTGTGTTTATGGGCGTGTATTGGGAAGAGGGGGAGTGGGCATTGAATGTGTTTATGTGTTATGGCTGTGTATGGGATGAGGGGGGGGCAGTTGAATGTGTTTATGGCTGTGTATGGGGGAGTGGGGGGGGGCAGTGAATGTGGTTAATGTGGTTTATTATGGCTGTGTATGGGAAGAGGGGGGCAGGTGAATGTGTTTATGGACTGTAGTTTGGGAAGACGGGGGGCAGTGAATGTGTTTATGGCTGTGTATGGGAAGAGGGGGAGGCGTGAATGTGTTTATGTGTTTATGCGTGCGTGTATGGGAAGTGGGGGGGCATGTGAATGTGTTTATTGTTTATGGCTTTGGTTATGGGAAGAGGGGGGGGGCAGTGAATGTTTTTTATGGAGGTGGTGTATGGGAAGTGGGGGGGGCAGTGAATGTGTTTATGTGTTTATGGCTGTGTATGGGAAGAGGGCCGGGGGCAGTGAAGTGTGTTTATGTGTTTATGGCGGTGTATGGGATGTGGGGGGGCATTGACATGTGTTATGGCTGTGTATGGGAAGAGGGGGGGGAGTGAATGTGTTTATGGCTGTTGTATGGGAAGAGGGGGGGGGCTGTGAATGTGTTTATGTGTTTAGGGCTGGGTATGGGGAAGAGGGGGGGCAATGGAATGTGTTTATGTGTTTATGGATGTGTATGGGAAGAGGGGGGGGCAGTGAAGGTGTGTTATGGGCTTGGTGTATGGGAAGAGGGGGGGGCAGTGCAGTGAATGTGTTTATGTGTTTATGGTGTGTTTGGGGAAAGAGGGGGGGAAGTGAATGTGTTTATGGGTGTGTCTTGGAAGGAGCGGGGGGGGCAGTGAATGTGTTTATGGGCTGTGTATGGGAAGAGGGGGGCAAGTGAATGTGTTTTATTGTGTTATGGCTGTGTATGGGAGAGGGGGGCAAATGAATGTGTTTATGGCTGTGTATGAAAGAGGGGGGGGGCAGTGAAAGTGTTATGTGTTTATGGCTGTGTATGGAAGAGGGGGGGGCAGTGAAATGTGTATTAGGTGTTTATGGATGTGTATGGGAAGAGGGGGGGGCAGTGAATGTGTTTATGCTGGTATGGAAGAGGGTGGGGCGTTGATTGTTTATGTGTTTATGGCTGTGGTGTATGGGAAAGAAAGAGTTAGGGAGGGCAGTGAATGGGTTTATGGCTGTGTTATGGGAAGTGGGGGGGCATGTGAATGTGTTTATGGCTGTGTATGGGTAGAGGGGGGGGCAGTGACTAGTGAATGTGTTATGTGTTTATGGCTGTGTATGGGTTGAGGGGGGGCAGTGAATGTGTTTATGGCTGTTGTATGGGAAGAGGGGGGCAGGGAATGTGTGTTTATGGCTGTGTATGGTGAAGAGGGGGAGGGGCAAGTGAATGTTGTTTATGGTGGTTAATGGCTGTGTAGGGTAGAGGGGGGGCAGTGAATTGTGGTTATAGTGTTTTTGGCTGTGTATGGGAAAGAGGGGGGGCAGTGAATGTTGTTATGTGTTTTAAGGCTGTGTATGGGAAAAAGAGGGGGGGGCTGTGAATGTGTTTATGTGTTTTGGTGTGTATGGGGGGAGGAAGGGGGCAGTGATGTGTTTATGGCTGTGTATGGGCGTAGAAGGGGGTGCAGTGAATGCTGTTTATGGCTGTGTATGGGAAGGGGGGGGGGGGCAGTAAATGTTTTTATGGTGGTTTGGGAAGGGGGGGGCAGGAAGGGTTTTGTTTTATGGCTGTGTATGGAAGGGGGGGGGCGGGAAAATTGTGTTTATGGGTGTGTATGGGAAGGGGGGGGGGGCATGAAGGGTTTTTATGTGTTTATGGCTGTGAGGGGAAGGGGGGGGGGGCAGGAATTTTTTTTTTATAAAAATGTTTTTAGGGCTGTGTATGGGAAGGGGGGGGGGGCAGTAAATGTGTTTATGGTTTTGTATGGGAAGGGGGGGGGCAGTGAATGTGTTTTTTGGGGCTGGTATGGGAAGAGGGGGGGGGCCTGGTGAGTGTTTAGGGCTTGTATGGGAAGGGGGGGGGCATTGTGATGTTTTTATGGTGTGTTGGGAAGGGGGGGGGAGTGAATGTGTTTAGGGGTTTTTATGGCTTTTATTGGGAAGGGGGGGGGGGGGGCGGGAAAGGGGGGGGGGCGTGAATGTTTTTTTAGGGTTTTTAGGTGTGTTGGGAAGGGGGGGCAGGAATGTTTTTTATGGCTGTGTTGGGAAGAGGGGGGGGGGGGAAAGTGATGTGTTTAGGGCTGTGTTGGGAAGGGGGGGGGGGGGGCAGTGATTGTTTATGGTGTGTATGGGAAGGGGGGGGGCAAAATGTGTTTAGGGTTTATGGGAAGGGGGGGGGCCGGGGGGATTGAATGTGTTTATGTGTTTAAAGGGGGGGCGGGGGTTTTTTGGGGTTTATGGGGGGGGGGGGCAGTGAATGTTTTTATGGCTTTTGTATGGAAGAGGGGGGGGCAGTAAAAATGTTTTTTGGGTGTGTTGGGAAGAGGGGGGGGGGGTGTTTATGTGTTTTGGCTGTGTAGGGAAGGGGGGGGGGGCAGTAAGGGTTTATGTGTTTATGGCTGGTAGGGGAAAGGGGGGGGGGCAGTGAATGTGTTTTATGGTGTGTATGGGAAGAGGGGGGGGCAGTGAATGTGTTTATGTGTTTATGGCTGTGTATGGGAAGAGGGGGGCAGTGATGTGTTTATGGTTGTATGGGAAGGGGGGGGGGCAGTGAATGTGTTTATGGCTGTGTATGGGAAAGGGGGGGGCAGTGAATGTGTTTAGTGTGTTGGAAGAGGGGGGCAGTGATATTGGTATGTGTGTTGAAGGGGGCAGTGATGTGTTTATGGCTGTGTATGAGGGGGCAGGAATGTGTTATGGCGTGTATGGGAAGGGGGGAGTATTGTTTGTGTGTATGGAAGGGGGGGATATGTGTTAGGTGGTATGGAGAGGGGGAGTGAATGTGTTTATGGTTGATGGAAGAGGGGGGCGTGATGTGTTTATGTGTTGGCTGTGTTGAGGGGGGGCAGTGAAGTGTTTGTGTTTATGGCTGTGTGGAAGAGGGGGGGAGTGAATGGTAGGTTTAGCTGTGTTGGAGGGGGGGGAGTTTTTTGCTGTGTATGGGAGGGGGCAGGAGGTTTGTGTATGGAAGGGGGGGAGTGATTGTTTAGTGTGTAGGGAGAGGGGCAGGAAGTGTTTTGTTTATGGTGTGTATGGAAGAGGGGCAGTGAATGTTTTGCTGTGTATGGGAAGAGGGGCAGTGATGTGTTATGGCTGTGTTGGAGGGGGGGGGAATGTGTTTATGGTGGTGGAAGGGGGGCAGTGAATGTGTTTATGGCTGTGTTGGGAAGAGGGGGGCAGTGAATGTGTTTATGGCTGTGTATGGGAAGGGGGGGGCAGTGAATGTGTTGTAGGCTGTGTATGGGAAGAGGGGGGCAGTGAATGTGTTATGTGTTATGGGAGAGGGGGGGCAGTGGTGTTATGTGTTTATGGCTGTGTATGGGAAGAGGGGGGCAGTGAATGTGTTTATGGCGTGTATGGAAGGGGGGTGAATGTTTTGTGTGTATGGAAGAGGGGGGGGTTATGGGAGGGGGGGTGGTTAGGTGTGGAGGGGGGATGGTGTTGATGGAGAGGGGGGATGTGTTAGTGTATGGGAGGGGGGAGTGTATGTGTATGGTGGGGGGGGTAGGTTTTATGGTGAAGGGGGGGGGGAGTTTGTGGAGGGGGATGTTTTTATGGAGGGGGGGAGAGTGTTTGAGGGGGGGTTTGGTTGGAGGGGGAGTGTTTGTGTGATGGAGGGGTGATGGTTTTGGGGGGAGAGGGGGATGATGTTGTTGAGGAGGGGGGAATGTTTTGTGTGGGGGGGTGATGTTTGTGGGGAGGGGGGGTGTTGTGAGGGGGAGGGGGATTGTTTTTGTGGAGGGGGGGGATGTTGTTATGGAGAGGGGGGGGCGGATGTGTATGGGTGGGGAAGAGGGGGGGTGGTTATGTGTTATGGGTGTATGGGAAGGGGGGGGAGTGAATGTGTTTTGTTGGTAGGGGGGGGGGGGTTATGTGTTTATGGTGTGTATGGGAAGAGGGGGGGGAGTGAATGGTTTATTGTTTGGTGTATGGGAAGAGGGGGGAGTGAATGTGTTTATGGTTTATGGGTGGGGGAGGGGGGGGTATGTGTTTATGGGTAGGGGGGGAGTGAATGTGTTATGTTTATGGCTGTGTTGGAAGAGGGGGGGGTGATTGTTTATGGTGTGGGGAAGGGGGGGGGGTGGTGTTTTGGGTGTATGGGAAGGGGGGGGGGGGTATGTGTTTATGTGGTA
>JARQOC010003796.1:0-13940 GCA_033576535.1 Allobates femoralis | reverse complement strand
CTTGTTCATCTTGATCAAAGTCAGCCTGTCAGCATTTTCAGTTGACAGGCGGGTGCGTTTATCTGTAATGATTCCACCTGTGGCACTAAAAACACGCTCTGACAAAACGCTAGCGGCAGGGCAGGCCAGGACTTCCAAGGCGTAGAGAGCCAATTCCTGCCTCGTGTCCAGCTTGGATACCCAATAATTATAAGGCACAGAGGAGTCTAGGAGCACTTTAGTACAATGGGCAAGGTACTCCCTCAGCATCTTGGCAAACTTTGCATTCCTTGTGACACTACCCCGCACCTCAGGGCCTGTGGTACAGGAGGTTTTGAGAAAAGTGTCCCAGATCTTTGAGAGAGTTCCCCTAACTCTGCTGGATTGGATTTGTGCCTCTCTCGGCCGGACGCCTTGGTTGTCCACTGAATCCCTCTGCCACTAGCGTTTTCAGAAGGGAATTTTTTGACTAATTTCGCGACTATGGCCTTCTGGTACTGCAGCATTTTTGTAGACCTCCCCGCCTCGGGAATAAGAGAAATAAAGTTCTCTTTGTAGCGTGGGTCTAAAAGTGTTACCAACCAGTAATGAGTGTCCGCCAAGATCTTGATAACGCGAGGGTCACGAGACAGGCAGCGTAACATAAAGTCAGCCATGTGCGCCAGACTGTTAACAGGCAAGACTTCAGGGTCCTCACCCACAGCATGACTGGCCATGCTGACTTCCTCCTCCTCCTTCTCCTCTCCCCTGTCCTCTGGTCATCCACGCTGAACCGACGGTCTGACGGTTGTGCATGTATTACCATCAATTCTGCATGAAAGTAGCTCTATTTCTTCATCCTCCTCCTCCTCGTCACAGTTCTCCAATGCATGTTGGGATGAGATGAGGCTGGGCTGAGTGTAATCACCCAGTACGGTTTCTTGCAGCAAGTCATCGTGCTCCGCCTGCAATGCATCGTCTTTGATTTTGAGCAGAGAGCGTTTTAGAAGACAGAGAAGCAGGATGGTGACGCTAATGATGGCGTCATCGCTGCTCACCATCTTGGTGGAGTCTTCAAAGTATTGGAGGATGGTACATACAGTGCCTACAAGTAGTATTCAACCCCCTGCAGATTTAGCTGGTTGATACATGCGGAATCAACTTGGCATTGTGACATTTGGACTTTAGATCAGCCTGGAAGTGGAAAATGCACTGCAGCCAAAAAGATTTTTTAATTTTTTTTTTTTTTTTTTTTTAAAGCGTTAAAAGTTAATTCAGATGGTCATTTATTATTCAACCCCTCAAACCACCAGCATTCTGTTTGGTCCCCCTACAGTATTAAGAAGTAGTTCAGGCACAAAAACAATGAGCTTCACATGTGTGGATTAATTATCTCTTTTGCCAGCCTTTTCTGACTATTTAAGACCCTCCCCAAACTTGTGAACAGCACTCATACATGGTCAACATGGGAAAGACAAAGGAGCATTCCAAGGCCATCAGAGACAAGATCGTGGAGGGTCACAAGTCTGGCAAGGGGTACAAAACCCTTTCCAAGGAGTTGGGCCTACCTGTCTCCACTGTTGGGAGCATCATCCGGAAGTGGAACGCTTATAGAACTACTGTTAGCCTTCCACGGCCTGGACAGCCTTTGAAAGTTTCCTCCCGTGCTGAGGCCAGGCTTGTTCGAAGAGTCAAGGCTAACCCAAGGACAACAAGGAAGGAGCTCCGGGAAGATCTCATGGCAGTGGGGACATTGGTTTCAGTCAATACCATAAGTAACGTACTCCACCGCAATGGTCTCCGTTCCAGACGAGCCCGTAAGGTACCTTTACTTTCAAAGCGTCATGTCAAGGCTCATCTACAGTTTGCTCATGATCACTTGGAGGACTCTGAGACAGACTGGTTCAAGGTTCTATGGTGTGATGAGACCAAGATCAAGATCTTTGGTGCCAACCACACACGTGACGTTTGGAGACTGGATGGCACTGCATACGACCCCAAGAATACCATCCCTACAGTCAAGCATGGTGGTGGCAGCATCATGCTGTGGGGCTGTTTCTCAGCCAAGGGGCCTGGCCATCTGGTCCGCATCCATGGGAAGATGGATAGCACGGTCTACCTGGAGATTTTGGCCAAGAACCTCCGCTCCTCCATCAAGGATCTTAAGATGGGTCGTAATTTCATCTTCCAACAAGACAACGACCCAGAGCACACAGCCAAGAAAACCAAGGCCTGGTTCAAGAGGGAAAAAATCAAGGTGATGGAGTGGCCTAGTCAGTCTCCTGACCTTAACCCAATTGAAAACTTGTGGAAGGAGCTCAAGATTAAAGTCCACATGAGACACCCAAAGAACCTAGATAACTTGGAGAAGATCTGCATGGAGGAGTGGGCCAAGATAACTCCAGAGACCTGTGCCGGCCTGATCAGGTCTTATAAAAGACGATTATTAGCTGTAATTGCAAACAAGGGTTATTCCACAAAATATTAAACCTAGGGGTTGAATAATAATTGACCCATATTATTCAAATTCAACTGAGCAACATAACTTTTTGGTTTGTAAGATTTATGCTTCTGTTAATAAATCCTACTCTCGTTTGCAGTTTGAAGGCTCTAACTTATTTGCATCTTATCAAACCACCTAAATCTGCAGGGGGTTGAATACTACTTGTAGGCACTGTATGTCGGACATCCATGTCCACTCCTGAGGTCTTATGTGTGGAGTTTGAACCGTATACCGATGGCCTAGTTGATGCTGGTACTCAACAACTGCCCTCTTCTGCTCACAAATCCTGACCAACATGTGCAGTGTGGAATTCCAACGCGTGGGGACATCACACACCAGTCTGTGAGCCGGAAGCTGCAAACGCTGCTGAAAGCCGGCAAGGCCGGCAGAAGCAGTAGGTGACTTTCTAAAATGGGCACACAGGCGGCGTACTTTGACGAGCAGATCCGACAGCTCCGGGTAGGATTTAATAAACCGCTGAACCACAAGGTTGAGCACATGGGCCACGCATGCAACATGTGTCAGCTCGCCTCAGAGATGCCACAAAGTTCCGGCCATTGTCACACACGACCATGCCAGGCTGTAGGTTCAGCGGTGTGAGCCAGTGATCTGCCTGCTGTTTCAGAGCTGTCCACAACTCTTCAACGTTGTGGGGTTTGTCACCTACGCATATTAGCTTCAGCACAGCCTGTTGCCACTTAGCCAAGGCAGTGCTGCAGTGCTTCCAGCTTGGGACTGGTGTGGATGGTGAAGTGGAGGAGGAGGAGGCTGAGGAGCATGACGTGCCAGAGCTGTACACGTTGTGGGTGAAACCCTGACTGAGTTAGGGCCTGCAATCCTTGGTGTCGGAAGGACGTGTTCCGTCCCAAACTCAGACTGGGTCCCGGCTTCCAGAATATTAACCCAGTGTGCCGTCAGCGAGATGTACTGGCCCTACCCACAAGCACTTGTCCACGTGTCCGTGGTTAGGTGTACTTTGCCTGAAACTGCATTGTTAAGGGCACGTATGATGTTTTGTGACATGTGCTTATGTAATGCGGGGACAGCACACTGGAAAAAATAGTGGCGGCTGGGGACCGAGTAACGTGGGCCAGCCAATCACTGTAAAGCCACAACGAACAGGGCTGTAGCTTTACAGTGGCTATTAGCCAATCCCTGCATGTGGACTGGCTCTGTAAAGAGCGCCAACATGCAGGGAGGTGGACCCCGAGCATAGCAAGAGTATCGCGAGATTACTCGGTACTCGCCGAGTACCCGAGTACCGAGATATTCGTCCGAGTACCGAGTAGTGACAAGCATACTTGCTCGTCCCTAGTACCACGATGTTCATTCCGAAGTAACAAAGGAAACCTTCAATATTAATTGTAAGGTTAACTGTCAATCTAGTTATGTGATCTATGTGTTACAATGTCCGTGTGGACACCAATACGTGGGAAGAACGATACAGAAAATGCATGCGAGGTTAAGCAAGCATAGATCTAATATACGGAGTGGATTCACCTGGATAGCTTATCGAAGCATTTTGTATGGTCCACTCAAAGGATCCCAGGGGGTTGAAACTCACCATTATAGATAGGATTCCTGAAACGGAAAAGGACAGATTCAGGGTTTTAGTGAAAAAGGAAAGCTTCTGGATTTTTAAACTTGCCACTCTAACCCCAGAGGGACTAAACCTTATGATAGGGGGAGTACATAAATAGAAAAAACAAATTCAGTAATGGCCTTTTAAGGGGATACATTGGTTTCTATATATTCCGGAATATCCAAATAGGATTTATATATGTGTTGTTTTTATACTTTAAAAAATTTTTTTTTTATCGTTTTTAGTGTATGAATCAATAATATAAGAGATGAAGTATATTTAGGTATGTGTCAATAATGGTGAGGATACGTTTATATGATTGATGTCTATTATAATGACATTCTGTGAATTCCATTATCATTATTATCATTTTAGTCATATTATCGCAATGAGATTTTAGTGATATAGTATTTTAGTAAGTGTGCAAGCTTTTTGTAGGCGAAACTTATTTATGAGAATCACCCTATGGAGAGGATAGGGTTAATGAAATCACCCCTTTAATTGCTGTGGTATGATTGGAAGGTGCGATTATTTAAGATGTCCAGGGATGCAATTATGTAAATCCACCTGAGGAAGACGACATACTGTCATTGAAACATGTTGTGGTTGCCAAATAAAGCTTTTTAATCTTAGAGAATCGGACCCCTTTCATGCTCCAGCGCTCCTATAAGGACAACATATATTACACTGAATTGATTCCCACTTGCTGTGGGTTGTATTGGAGCTGCAGTGCCGATCGGTAATATGATTACAGGAGCCAAGAGGAAGTGAAGGACCTGCTGTGATGCCACAGTCACACGACCGCTCGCACCACGTGATTGAGGAGACGCGGAAGCGGACCCGGACGGTGAAACAGAGCAGAGATGGAGATTGTACACTCTGGTTGTGCGGAGACAGCACAACCAGATTAGGTGAGAGTCCATCTATATACCCCCACCTTAGTGGTCCTGTAAAATATCCATCAGGTTTTTCCCAGGGAGTGCTTGCTCTGTTTCTCTTTTTTTCTATTACCTCTGTGCTCTATGTCACTTCTGGGGTTCTATGTCACGCTGGGCCTATAACCTGTTGGCAGAGGATCATTCAGGATACTCTCAAGTGTGTAGACAACAGAACAGAGCTTTAATTAGCAATAAACAGGTACAGATATGATAGGCTTTGTAGAATCAGGAATATACATATCTTAAGTGTCTCTGTGCAGCGTCAGCAAGCAGCTTCTCCTCTCATGCACAGACACAGGAAACTGGTTACAGTCACATGGTCTTTCCTGTGTGTGAGCCTCTGGGAGTGTTTTTTTTTTTTTAAACTTTATAGACAATGCAAACCTAGCAATAGAACACTTACATACACAGGAATGGAGTTGTTGCACTAAACATATTCCAACAAATCTCCCTTGATTAATGCATTCATACTGTATTTTTTATGCCTTTTCCCCCTTATTTAATGCATTTTCAGTGTAGATGTGAAGCCACATGACCAGAATTTATAGGCGGGGACCTGCCCTTGAGATCGGGTTTCTGACCTCCCCCTTCTGGGCTGGCATTGGAAAGGTGTTGTATGTGTGGTTCACCTGGTGTGGGTAATTTCCATTGCTTCCAAGCACAGCATAGTCCCCCGGGGGAGGCAATGCTTTTGTGGCAACCGGACCCTGGAGTGCCACACAAGCAGTGGGAGACTGGTAAGATGATCTGTATGTCATTGACAGCCTTTGAATATGTTTTCTATGTGTTTCTTGTTGCTTGCTATTGATTTCAATGGGGTCCAGAAGGCTTGGTAAACTGTTCGTCGACCAATTCGTCAAAAAATCCACATTCGATGGACTAAAACTAATTTGAACACTCAGGTGTTCATCTCTGGTGTTGAGCACTGTCAGACATTGAGGGTACCACCTAATTATGAAGGGAACATAATATCTCCACCTGCACCTCCCTTGGAGTCCAGCAGTTAGTCTGGTACACTCTTCTCTACCCTGTCTCAGCACAGCAGCCAGCCCTCTGTCTGGCAGATGTGGTCAAGTAAATGACTATTTTCTCTCACCCATGCCAAAGATAAGAGCTTGAATTTCACCATCTCAAAGCTTTTGGTCATGGAAATTGATGCCTTTTTCACCTCGTGCATACAGAGGGTTTTTGATAGCTTATGGCCATCACAGTTCTCCAGTAGCAGATGCTCAGTTGCCACTATTTTTCGAAGAAAGCTATACCTGCTCTACACCAGCATGTTGCAGACAATATCATTGCTTCCTTGAGAACTGTGGGGGTGAGAGGGTGCTTTTCAACATAGACACCTGAATGAGTATGCATGATCAGGGCGTTACATGTCACTGACTGGGTGCTGGGTGTCTCTGGTAGCTGCGGGGGATGGAGCTGCTGTACAAGTCTTGACATCTCCACAGCTTGGGGTAAAATCTCTGTATCTACCAGTTTCCCCACTGCTTTCGCCTCCTCCACCTCCTCTAGGGCTTCCACCTGTGCCCAAACCCTCTCCTTTAATGTGACATGCATTCCAACTGTGCAGAAGGAATCCAGGACACCTCTTTATTTTGCTGCCAGCAGGGTTCAGTGCAATCAGGCTGTGTTTATGTTAAAGTGAGGAGCTGTGGTCAATTTTGGAGACTGAGCCTGATCAATGGCTATCTCCACTGAACTTGCAGCCAGTGAAGGCTGTGTGCAACAATGCTGTGAACCTGGGTGTGACCCTATGCCAGGGCAAGATCACACTTGTACCTTGCATGACTTACGTCTTAAACCTGCTTCTCCAGCAATTTCTAGGCCTCTATCCCAGCCTAGATGCGCTGCTTCAGATGGCATGGTTGCTGTGTGCTCACTTTTGCCATTGGCACCATGCAGCTCAATGACTTATATTGCTAAAGAAGTCTTTTGGCCTGCCAGTTAAATCCCTGACATGCGATGTGCTGACACAATGGAATTCCAGTCTACCCATGTTGTATCGACTGTGGCAACAGCAACGAGCCCTGGTGCAGTATGTCATGACGTATAGCCTGGGCCAACACAATACTGAGGTGCGGCAAATCACACTACTGGAGTATTCACAGGTCAAGGAACTCTGCACCCTTCTGCACAGTTTTGAAATGGCTACTAAGATGTTTACTGTGGACACGCCATTATCAGCATGACTATGCTGTTCATCTACGTGCTAGAACACAGTTTTGACCAGTATGCGGAGTAAGGTTGTGGTCCAAGAGGAAGGGGAGGAAGTAGAGGAGGAGGCATATATACGAAATGGATAACAACAATAAATGCTTTTAACCCTGAATTTGTGTAGATTTCATGAGACCCCTGAACCAGAGCTGATTTGGCAAACACCAGTAGTAGACGAAAAAGTATTTGGTGCCTATGTTTTGGTGGATCTAGCAAAAAAAAGGCTTTTAAGCACTGAATTTGTGGAGAATTTCACTGCACCACAGCTGATTTGGCAAACACTGCTTTTAAGTTGTAGGAAGGAGTCACTAAACCTACTATCTCTATCTAAAAAGGAATCAAATTGCTAGCCATGTTTCTAAACAGAAGCGTCAGTAGCAGTAAGGCTATTGCTGAGCTCTAACACTGGGAAAATGGCGACGACGGAAAATGGCTAGTTTTTATAGGACAAGTATATGTGACTTACTTAGCCAATGACACAAGCCCTTGTGTGCAAAAAGTGCAATTTGCTTTATGTAAGTAAGGGCCCTTTCACATCAGCGTTTTTCGTAATTCGCGGCAGATGCGGTGAAAAAACCGCATCTGCCGCGTTTGCCGCATAAGGGCCCTTTCACATCAGCGTTTTTTGAATTTGCGGCAGTTGCGGTTGAAAAACCGCACTTGCCGCATTTGCCGCACTTGCGGCACGAATGCGGCAGGCCCCATTCATTTCCTATGGGACTTGCGGCACTTGCGGCAAGTGCGGTTTTTCCAAATATCAACGCCACTTGCGGTAAATGCGGCATTTGCGGCATGTCTTAAAACCGCAACATGCCGCGGTTTTTTGTCGCCGCAAGTATACCGCAAGTGTACCGCACTTGTGCCGCAATGTACATTGCGGTATTTTTATAATGAGAGTCAATGGCAACCGCGTCTGCCGCACCTGCCGCATCTGCCGCAAGTGGATTGGCTGGATGCGGCACGCGTACTGAGCCTGCTCCAAGTGCTCCCAGCCCCCCCCCCCTCACTGATATAAAAAGAGGAGCAGGTTTGCACATGTTGTGCAAACCTGTTTGCTGCTCTGAAGTGGACCCAGAAGCTTTTGTGTCTGGACATTTCTGTGCTTCATCTTCTGCATCTTTTGGTAAGTACATACAATTTTCATTCAGAATATGTTTATTGTATTTGTTGTTTGCCAATATTTTTGCACAAATACCATGTCCTTTGGTAATTTTTTGCAAAAAAAGCCATGTGTGTGTATTCATTTACTGTAATTATTTTTGAGCAATTTTTTTTTTTATTTTTCTTCAAAAATGCTGAAAAATAATTATTGTAAATGAATGGTTTTTTTGGTGCAGAATTTTTTTTGTTTTTTTTGATTTTTGCATTGTGCATTATTTAAAATGTTCATGCTGTTATGTGCCTTTGTGCTTTGTGGTAAAATTTTGCAAAACTTTCATGTGCATGGTAAATTTTTGCAAAAAAACACCATTTGCTTCGGTAATTTTTTGCAAAAAAAAAGCCATGTGTGTGTATTAATTTACTGTAATTATTTTTGAGCAATTTTTTTTTTTTATATTTCTTCAAAAATGCTGGAAAATAATTATTGTAAATGAATGGTTTTTTTGGTGCAGGTTTTTTTTTTATTTTTTTGATTTTAGCATTATTTAAAATGTTCATGCTGTTATGTGCCTTTGTGCTTTTGTGGTAAAAGTTTGCAAAACTTTCATGTGCTTGGTAAATGTTTGCAAAAAAAAGCCATGTGTGTGTATTGTTCATGTACTGTAATTATTTTTCAGCCTTTTCTTTTATTTTTCTTCAAAAATGCTGAAAAATAATTATTGTAAATGAATGGTTTTTTTGGTGCAGAATTTTTTTTGATTTTTTTGATTTTTGCATTGTGCATTATTTAAAATGTTCATGCTGTTATGTGCCTTTGTGCTTTGTGGTAAAATTTTGCAAAACTTTCATGTGCATGGTAAATGTTTGCAAAAAAGCACCATGTGCTTCGGTAATTTTTTGCAAAAAAAGCCATGTGTGTGTATTCATTTACTGTAATTATTTTTGAGCAATTTTTTTTTTTATTTTTCTTCAAAAATGCTGAAAAAAATTATTGTAAATGAATGGTTTTTTTGGTGCAGGATTTTTTTTGATTTTTTTGATTTTAGCATTGTGCATTATTTAAAATGTTCATGCTGTTATGTGCCTTTGTGCTTTGTGGTAAAATTTTGCAAAACTTTCATGTGCATGGTAAATGTTTGCAAAAAAGCACCATGTGCTTCGGTAATTTTTTGCAAAAAAAAGCCATGTGTGTGTATTCATTTACTGTAATTATTTTTGAGCAATTTTTTTTTTTATTTTTCTTCAAAAATGCTGAAAAATAATTATTGTAAATGAATGGTTTTTTTGGTGCAGGATTTTTTTTGATTTTTTTGATTTTAGCATTGTGCATTATTTAAAATGTTCATGCTGTTATGTGCCTTTGTGCTTTGTGGTAAAATTTTGCAAAACTTTCATGTGCATGGTAAATGTTTGCAAAAAAACACCATTTGCTTCGGTAATTTTTTGCAAAAAAAAGCCATGTGTGTGTATTCATTTACTGTAATTATTTTTGAGCAATTTTTTTTTTTATTTTTCTTCAAAAATGCTGGAAAATAATTATTGTAAATGAATGGTTTTTTTGGTGCAGGATTTTTTTTGATTTTTTTGATTTTAGCATTGTGCATTATTTAAAATGTTCATGCTGTTATGTGCCTTTGTGCTTTGTGGTAAAATTTTGCCAAACTTTCATGTGCTTGGTAAATGTTTGCAAAAAAAAGCCATGTGTGTGTATTGTTCATGTACTGTAATTATTTTTCAGCATTTTTTTGTATTTTTCTTCAAAAATGCTGAAAACTAATTATTGTAAATGAATGTGTTTTTTGGTGCTGGTTTTTTTTATTTATTTATTTTTTTTGCATTGTGCATTATTTAAAATGTTGAGGGTTTTATTTGATTTAGCAAAGATGCCTTGTGTAGTTGTAGTTTTTTAAAAAATATGCCATATGCTTGTTAATTTTTGTGAGATCTGTAAGGCTGCCTTCACACTATGGATGTTTTAAATCCGATGCTGTCCGATAAAAATCGGACAGCATCAGACCGATTTTGTGCCCCATGCAGCCCTTTTGGGCATCAGACCGAATCAAATTTGCACTAAATGGCATCTGTTTTTGTCTGATCCGATTCTGTCCCATTTTCTTTTTTTTTTTTTAAATTTTTTTATTGGTGCAAAACTTGAAGCATGCTCTGATTTTTGCACCAAAAATTAAATTGGTCAAAATTGGATCGTATCAAATCGGATGCCATTTAGTGCACATCTGATTTTCTCCGATCAATTTAGCATGGGGCCCTATGTAGTAAGGTCAAAGGAAACATCTGATGTCTCCTTGGACCCGATTTTACTGTACTGAGCATGCTCAGTACAGTAGAAATGCTCCAAACTTGAAGTCAGGGCTTAAAAAATGTATGCTCACCTATACCCGAGCCCCCACCGTCTCCTGCCGGCTCCCAGTGTCTGCAGAGGTCTTCTACTGCATTACAGGACCTGCCGTGATGTCAGTCACGTGACTGCAGGTTACCATGTGTTACCTGCGGTCACGTGACTGTAACATCAGGGCAGGTCCTATACTGCAGTAGAAGACCTCAGCAGACACCGGGAGCTAAGTGGATAGGTGAGCATAATTTATTTATTTTTTTCTCAAACCAGAGGCTACAATGTTATGCCGGACTCGGATGCCTATTTGGCAACCGATTCCAGGCATCAGAATCGACCCGAAAATGTCCGAATTCATGGGACAGCACCGGCTCCCTTCAAAATTGTAATGTGAAAGTAGGCTAAGGTGTCGCTGCATTTGCTGTTTAATGGCTGACTTGCGTCCCAGGCTGTATGCATTGTGTATGTTGCTTGCAGGCCTTTGCGTCAAGTGCAGTTCTGGCAGGTGCTGCAGATGTGTCACAATTTTAGGTCAAAATGCAAATTTTTTTTTTTTTTTTTTTTTATTATGAACACAAGTGCAGCATCTGATGCACCTGGCAGAATGTGACTTGCTGCAAATGACTGCAAGCACCATACCAAATGTATTGGGCTTGCCGTATTCAAGCCATAATTTGGGCATTATGTGTGTGTTCAAGCAGATGCAGCGCCACCTATGGTATTGTCCAAAAACATTAGCGTTCTGCTGATGTGAAATTTGCCTTACTGATTTTTTTATATTTTTTTTTGTCATGCACACTGTTGGTGGGACTCGTGCTCCCCCCATAGTGTCTGTGCAAGTGACTGCATTATTATTAATGTAAGGTGTCATGCACACTGTGGGTGGGACTCATGCTCCCCCCATAGTGTCCGTGCAAGTGACTGCATTCTTATTAATGTAAGGTGACATGCACACTGTGGGTGGGACTCATGTCCCCCCACAGTGTCCGTGCAAGTGACTGCATTCTTATTAATGTAAGGTGACATGCACACTGTGGGTGGGACTCATGTTCCCCCCATAGTGTCCGTGCAAGTGACTGCATTATTATTAATTAATGGTGTCATGAACAGTGTGTGACTACTAATTTTTTTTTTTTTTCTATGTAATATTAGTTTATCTGGCAGCTTGCTGAATACTCCTGTTTGCGGCTGCTCGGGATATTCTTTGTTGCTATAGACACTTTTGATTGTGAGTATTTGTATTGTATTTTTTTTTTTTTTTTTTTTTACAATGTAAATATTTGTATTTCATTTATATGTTCTGACTTTCCTCCCTGTCCTGCAGTGTCTGATTGATTGGGATGGCTGATAACTCCTCAGTGAGGGATCGGATTCCACAAACAGGATGGTAAGTGCCTCATGTAACTAATGTGTATGTCCTCATGTGTTTTGCCTATTGTGAATACTAATATCTTAATTAAATCTGATTAAAGGCTCGTGGTTCTGCTGACAGTGGAGCAGTGCAGGACGTCGTTGTGCCTGATGCTGATCCAGGGACTGTAAGTACTTAATAATCATGCTTGTCCCAAAGTAATTTTTTAAAACTTTATCCAGTTATTTAACATAATATTTTTCATGTATAATTTTTTTTGTACTTAAAAAATAAATTTTATAAACTCAATGTATATTCTTTTTTGTTTTAATTTTGTAGGCTGCTGATGTCCGTCCTAGAGGTCCTCCAACCTCTTCCCAGCGTCGTGGTGGAAGTCGCGGTCGTCGTGGTCGTGGTGTAAGAATATTAAAACATTATAACATTTATAATTTTTATGTTTTTGATTATTAATTTTAATATTAAAAATTGTTTATGTTTTTAGGGTTCCCAAAGGTCAAGCAGGTCCTCACAGGAACGAGTGGAAGAAGTTGATTTCTCTATAAATGGTGATCAGCTGATCCACTTGGTCCAAGAGCGACCTGTATTGTGGGACAAAAGGCACAGCCGCCACTGGGATAGTGACTTGACACTACGACTGTGGGAAGAAATCTGTGTTGAGATCGTGGATGGTTGGAGTGACCTCAATGCTCCGACTCAAGCTGCTTGCCGTAAGTATTTTTTTATAATATATAATTGAATAAATTTTTTAAATATAATTTTTAATATTTATACATTCATTAACCACTCTATTTGTTTAACAGTGAAAAAGGTGAAGGAACGCTGGCGATCCATTAAAGACCGCTACGGGAAGGACTACAAAGCAGAGAGGCTTGCCCCCAGTGGTTCTGCGGCTGGTAGTAAGAAATATAGGTATTACTACCAGCTATCCTTTTTAAGGCCAGCGTTGGAAAGCCGTAGGTAAAATATATATTTTATTTTTTTTTGTATCTTGAATGGACGCTGTTATATGTTATGATACTTAATCTCTTTTTTTATTCCCACAGTACTGTTGGAAATGTTGAACCACCAACTACTGCAAGTAGCCTTCCTGCAGCGGTCCATGATGATGAGCCAACTCTGGACACTGGTGATGGCGCTGCGGCATCTTCACAGCCCTCTGACAGACCAGTCCATCAAACTGTTTCCAACCTATCACAGCCCTCTGTTGCTACCGAACTGCCTCAACCAGCTTCTCGTTCAGTTCGACAGCGCCAGAGTGCTGTCAATAGGAATCCTATTCCGGAATACATGCATCTTTCTGGAGTTTTTGAGGAATGCGTTTCCTTATTAAATAAAACATTTGAAGCTGGATTTGAAAAAATAATAAACGAATTCCAAAAACTCCGGATAGATAATACTTCTCAAATGAGAAATATGTATTTTCAAACAGTTTTGACCCGGATGGAAAATCTGACTGGACCTGGTCAGCTGTATGTCATGCAGAGCTGTGAAGAAGCGCTAAAGTATGCGCTAGACCACCTGCATATCAGTGGGCAGCAAGAGTCGGAGACGGACCATCAGCAACCAGTTCCTGAGGTTGAGACAGAGTTGGCCAGCAGACCTGCTCAGCCAAGGTCTGAAGAAAGTCGTGGGGCTACTTCTTGTGTTCGTTCACGGGAGAGGGACCCGGAATATCAGGATCGTTCACGGCAGAGGGACCTGGAATACCGGCGTGATCGTTCACGGGACAGGGAGCTGGAAGATCGTCGGATGAGACATGACCAGGATTATGGGCAATATGAGCCACACCATCGGCCACAGGGACCACAGTGGAGAGACTTCCAGTCAGGAGATGAGCCAGCAACACGGCGGCCAAGATACGAAGACTGGGAGTCGGAGGATTTTCGATACTGGAGAGATCAAAGCAGACCAAGACA